>CM064539.1:27381771-27425479 GCA_032716605.1 Paralithodes platypus
GGCCAGAGGCCGGTTGCTCTTAAATTACAAGCTCGCTATCGCTCGCCAGGAAAAAATCGACACCTTAATGGCACGAAAGGTCTTAAAATTGACATAAATGGGGCAAAATGTCTTAAAATGTCAAAACTACTAGGGCGAACGTCTTAAAATCTCGAAAGCAATGGGGCTAAACATGAGGTAGAAACGGGTCCAGAAAAAAATCCCTCAAGTGGAAATCTCCCCTTAAGTGAGTTACGTGAGGAAGCCTGTTCATTCCTGGAGGCCCTTTTTAAACTGAATAAAATAGTCTAAATAGAGATAGAATATAATGGAACAGATGTCGTCGGTAAGGAAGGAGTTAAGGGGAGATAATTATCGACTCGAGGGATTTTTTTCTGGACCCCTTTCTCCCTCATGTTTAGCCCCATTGCTTTTGAGATTTTAAGACGGTCGCCCCATAAGTTTTGGCGATTTTAAGAATATTCGCCCCATTTCTGTCAATTTTAAAACCTTTCGTCCCATTTAGGTGTCAATTTTGTCCTGGCGAGCGATAGCGAGCCTACAATTTAAGAGGAATCGGCCTTCGGCCGGGACATTTTTCTACCGAAAAATGTACAAATTTATCTTGAAAGGGGGGTCAAGGGAGTGTAATTTCAAGCTTGATGGAAGTCTAGGAAACACACTAAAAACCTCCCCTTAACCCTTCCTGCACCGGTAAAGTCTGTAATTGTATTCTGTTATACGATTGCGTTCAGTTTAAATAGACGTTCGGCTCGTTAGCTTGGCGATTTCAATACCTTTTACCCCATGTCATTGTCAATTATGAGACCCTTCGCGCTATTTAGGTGTCGATTTTTTCCGGGCGAGCGATAGCGAGCCTGTAATTTAAGAAAATGCAAACTGAATTTTGGCCCGGTCACTCTTTCAATTATGGGGGAGGCACTCGCTATAGGCAGTTCTGCCTTTTGCCTCCCTCAATCACATAGAAAAAACAAAACAAAAAGTGACAGGCTTCAAACTATCGCACTTAAGGGGAGATATCCACTTGAGGGATTTTTTTCTGAACCCCTTTCTCCCTCATGTTTAGCCCCATTGCTTTTGAGATTTTACGACGTTCGCCCTATTAGTTTGGACATTTTAAGACATTTTGCCCCATTTCTGTCAATTTTAAGACCTTTTGTGCAATTAAGGTGTACATTTTTTTCCTGGCGAGCGATAGCGAGCCTGTAATTTACGAGCAATCGGCCTGTGGCACGGACATATTTCTACCGAAAAATGTACAAATTTATCTTGAAAGGGGGTCTAGGGGGTGTAATTTTAAGCTTGATGAAAACGTAGGGAACAAACTAAATACCTCCCCTTAACCCTCTTTACTACCCCAGCTCCTTCATAAACATACAATTATGCACAGCTAGAATATTTGATATGCATAAAGTCGTCGCAGGTACAGAAAGGGTTAAGAATAAGAACATAAGAAAATGAGAGTCTGCAGAAAGCCGATCGGCCCACACAAGGCATATCCCTGTCACACCCAACCCCAATTACAAGGCCTGATTATAGACCCAACTCACCAATACCTTGGGGACTGACCTCACCAAAACGGCCAGAGATCAACACAAGATTACGGGGGTCTGCAGAGCGCCGATTGGCCCACACCCGGCAGATCCCCCCTCACACCCAACCCATTTGTCGATATGCCTATCTAATTTTATCTTAAAGCTCCCTATCGTTAAAGCTCCCTATCGTTCTTAAAGCTCCCTATGGTTAAAGCTCCCTATCGTTAAAGCTCCCTATCGTTAAAGCTCCCTATCGTTCTTAAAGCTCCCTATCGTTAAAGCTCCCTATCGTTCTTAAAGCTCCCTATCGTTAAAGCTCCCTATCGTTCTTAAAGCTCCCTATCGTTCTTAAAGCTCCCTATCGTTCTTAAAGCTCCCTATCGTTCTTAAAGCTCCCTATCGTTAAAGCTCCCTATCGTTCTCCCTATCGTTCTTAAAGCTCCCTATCGTTCTTAAAGCTCCCTATCGTTCTTAAAGCTCCCTATCGTTCTTAAAGCTCCCTATCGTTCACACAGGTCGTCTTTTGATTTGTTCATAAGTTGGATTTTCTCTCTCAACTCCTGCCGCCTTTATTTATTTTATTTATGTATTTATTTAGTGACGGGACTGTACTAATTATCCAGATGTATTCAGCAGCTCGCCTTTAACCCTGTCAATACCGGCGCCGTCCTTTCAACTTTATTCTGACTACTATTAGACGATTTTATTCAGCTTAAAAGGGCCTCCAGCAAGTACCAGGCTTTGACCTATCTCACTTGACCTTTTTCTACTACCACAGAGCCTTCTTAAACTGCACAAAATTGTCTTTATATATATATATATTTTTTTTTTTTTTTTTCTATGTGATTGAGGGAGGCAAAAGGCATAGCTGCCTATAGCGAGTGCCTCCCCCATAGTTGAAAGAGTGACAGGGCCAAAATCAAGGGACGTTCGACCCAAAATATAGCTAGCATATAATACAAAACCCATAAAGTGGACCACACCCGAGTCATATTAGTGCCCAAATCTATTAGGGAGGGTGACATGCTTTTTTCTCCTTTTCTCTCTTTCTCTGGATTGTATCCATTCGGCCCCATTCAGCGTACTGTTTTAGATCCCCATCAAGGTGTCGATTTATTCCTGGCGAGCGATAGCGAGCCAGTATTGTATGGAGAAATCCGGCTTTGCCGGAGACATTTTTCCATTGAAAAATGTACAAATTTAGCCTGCAGTCAAATGTTGTTTTAAATGTATGCTGGCTCGCTACCGCTCGCCAGGAAAAAATCGACACCTGGATGGGGATGAACATCTCAAAATAGAAGGCTGAATGGGGCCAAATTCTCCCTACCAACAATTCTCTTGAGACCTCTGGTGGACGCTTCTGAACTAGCGCCAGAGCCTACGACCGTAGACATCACTATACCCAACACCTAGGATATGCACAGTTTATCTCTATATTTGGGTGATTCTACACGTTTTTATTATACCGTATACGACTACACTAAGTGCTTATATAGGATAGTAATAAAGGGAAAGTCCATATGCAACTGATAATGACAACAAACATAATTATAAGCTGATTAATTATCGTAACAAAATTGGCGGGAAAATACCTGCTGACTTCGTATTGTAAATATACGTTATTTATATATTACATGGGTGATTTTAAAATATATAAAACAAAAGTATGCATAGATCGAAGTATGTGTCAGCTACAGACATTTCGACTAACTGCATATATTATAGAATTGTTGAAGGAGAGGAAGGGTGGATAGCTCCGCGATGTCGCCCATTTCCCACAATGCACCGCGGTAAACCTTGCGTTCAGCGCCTCTATCGGCCACTGTAGGCATTTATTGGTAGGGAGAATTGATACAACCCAGAGTGAGAGAGAGAGAGAGAGAGAGCGAGAGAGAGAGAGAGAGAGAGAGAGAGAGAGAGAGAGAGAGAAATAAACGAGGTGGGCCCCATAACCCACACAGTACCAGGGTGGTCCTTCTTATCCTATTCTGGCAACTATTAGACAATTGTATTCAGCTTAAGAAGGACCTCTAGCAATAATAAGGCTTCAAACGATCTCAACCGACCGTTTTAACTACCACAGATCCTTCCTAAGCTGCATAACATCGCCTAAATATAGCTAGAGTAAAATGTAACACGTCGCTGGTACTCAATGTGTTAACCCTTTCCCTGCGGTCAACGTACATATACAATCGCGTTAATAAGTCATGTCTCGGAACCAAGTATGTTTTGATCAATAGTTGGTATCAGCAATAATTATCTAAGCTTCAAATTTCTTCATATCGAGTGAAATATACAAACATGTTCCTACACTTACCCACCCTATTCAACATTTGACAGACATGAATACAGCACAGAGCAAGCCAAACGTAATGACAGCTGGGACATGACTTATTAGGGCGACCGTACATCCTATGTAAAAAAAGGGGTATACTGTGGGTGACTTACATATATGTTTTGGTAGTACCGGCTGAGTTGGCTGTACAAACCCGCCCCGCTTGTTGCCAGATTCTTCCAGGAGTCTCTAAGCTTGCCACCCATACTTATATCAGTGTGTTTAGTGCATTGGTTGAGTGAAGGTGTGTGTACAAAGAAGAGGTGTTTTAGAAGCTGGAAATCAACAAAATCAGGGCCACTTCACGTAATCGTGACAGTGATATACCAGGTACGAATATGAGTATCATTTCATCTTAATTTCAACAAGTCATACTATCTTGTAAACACAAAACATGACAAACTAACAATAAATACCATTGAGTTGTCGAGAGTGGAAATGAACGGAGAAATCATTGTATATTTATAATCGCATGTGTAATGTGGGGGTGGAGTTGGCTTTCAGCAATGAAACCAGGAAAATATAGATATATTTTCCTAGGTGGTGTGTGGAGAAAGGGAGGGTATAGTACCTGTTATTGGGAGAGTTTGACCTGTTGTTTTCATTGAAAGTTATTCCAATTCCCTCAGAACTACGAATATGGCTCTATATCGAGCTGAAATAGCGGGAAAATAGTCGCCCGGGCGCATTCTTCCTATAGAAGCCACTGGATCAAAATGTTAAACATGATATTTTGTTTTCGGTTTTGAACCCTCCCTTCGGACATACACTAAAAACAAAGTCAGGTCTTATTCCAGACGGTGAAGAGTTAATGCAACTCACTCATTTTGTATTCTTGCCTTCACAGAGCAACGGTGCCTGGCTTTCTCCTCTTAGCATAATGCAGTCTCGACTGCTCGAATCAGCATTGCTTTTGTCTTGTCATTTAGTCCCATAAACTCTGACGCTCACTCACTAAATTCCGCTCCCATTACGTAAGTTTTCCATTCAAACAATGCCACTGTATTGTGGAAGGGTGTTTCTCTTGGCGTGTTGGTGGTAACATACTGAAACCAAACGTTGAATCTATTTAACACTGAGGATCGATGATACACTTCTTCTCTGGTCTCTGACTATTATTAGATGATTTTATTCAGATTAGGAAGGCTAAATGGAAGTAAGAAGAGTGGTTGAGATAGTTTATACGCTTTTAATTCCCACAGATCTTTCCGAAGCTTTATAAACTTGTCAAATGATAGCCAAAAAAAGAAAACTACTACAACGCGTCTTATCTTCAAAGGATTACATTTGTACGGTATAGGTTTCAATTATTTCCCTAAGCGAGCGACAACGGGCCTCTAATTTAGGAGGGACCAGCCTATGGCCGGAACAATTTTCTGCCGAAAAATGTACAAATTCATCTCGAAGGGGGATATTGGGGGTATGATTTTATGATTCATCAAGGTCTAGGGAGGAAAGTTAAAAAGGAAAATTATATTTATTAATTATATTATATTAATTAAAATATAACAAAAACACTAATATACAATAACATTTAATATAAAATATCCCGTTAAATGTTGTTTATATAATTATACATTCCAAATATCAGAGGTACCAATACACAGCATAGTATGTATGCTGGAATAAAACCAACCTTTTGTTAATTTATTTGCATATGCATTACTGTAGCTGGTAATCCTACATATGTTTGCTAAATATAACTAGCTATATATACAATATATATATATATGTGTGTATACTGTATAATGTATATATATAGTTTTTCTATCTCTATCTCTCTCTCCCACTCCCACTCCCACACTCTCTCTCTCTATCAATATATCTCTCATTATAATTTGTTTCCGTCTCCAATCAACTTCACCGGATTAAAAGGTAATTAAATCCAAGCTGTAAAATGACATTGACAAGCAAATCCAATCCCAGGATCCCCAGTGAACACATTAAGGGGCAAGGCTTGGTTTTTGGTTTATATGTACAGTAGATCTACATATATCTACATATATCTACATATTAATGGTTGTGTTTCCTCGCTAGACCTCCATCAAGCTTAGAAAAACACCCCCAAGACCCTCCTTCAAGATAAATGTGTACATTTTTCGATAGAATGATATCCCAGCCGAAGGCTGGTTTCTCTAAAATGTCAGGCTCGCTATCGCTCGCCAGTAAAATATCGACACCTAAATAACACGAACACTATCTATCTATCTATCTATTGCCTGACGCCGTGATCCCCGAAGGGGTGGCCATGAACGAACAGTCTAAGATTTGACTAATAAATGGGGCGAAAGGTCTTAAAATCGCCAAACTAATGGGGCGAACGTATAATGATCTGAAAATTAAATGGGGATATCCCAGCTGTTAAATAACATTGGCAAGCAAGTCCAATCACACTCGCCCTCGTATTTCCAGTGAACACTTGAAGCTAAACTCTACGGTCAACACACGCCGTCATGTACGGCATTAACACAAAATATGTTTCCAAGTGTATATTGGTCATTACTCTTATTATTATTATTATTATATATATATTGTTATTATCATAATCATAATCATCATCATCATCATTTCATTATTATTATTATTATTATTATTTGTAGTAGTATTTTTATGATTAATACTATCAGTATTATATATATATATATATATATATATATATATATATATATATATATATATATATATACTGTATATCCACAGCTGTTTTATTCATTATATTTAGTCATATGTACTGCATGACATTTGGTTTTACTTTTTAATAATTCCTCTGCTAGATTCCACTACAAGAACCTTCCCTATACTTCCACACGCGAAAATGAACGTCCATAAACTTACATATAAATAGCCTTTCAACACATACCCAACCGTATTCTGTCCAACCCTTTAACCCAAGAGTGAACCATAAACAAAAGAATCTCGACTGAAAATTATATCCTATTATACCATTAAAAGAATCGACCTTGAACTGAAAACAATACAATCTCGACTCGATAAGCTTATCATTAAACTTTATAAACTTTCGTCGCATAATTTAAAGCGAAGAAAAACAAAATAAGGCAAATAAGTTAAGGGTGACTAAGAATAGCTTCCTCCGCCCGCACAATAAATCAGTCTGGTTCTATTTTCCAGACCATGGATTTCTTTACGGACTGAAAACGCCCACATGTACAATCGGGGGTATTAAGTGTTGTCATAGATTCCAGTGGGTTTCGTTCAAAAAGTGTTATTGGTATCTTTATAGTTACTGGGAAAAGTGCTTATCCCTCAGAGTATTAGTCAGTGTCCGAAACTGTGTGAAATATCTGACAACACTTATTAACCTCGACTGTACAGGTGTTTCAAAATATGTGTTCATACTTCTAAGGACGTATATGCTATAGACAATAAAACAAAGGGATATGTGCCTGAGTATAATTATAGATGATAGATATATTTCACATGATAATATTGTTAGCTTGCAGTTTAATCTGATCAGAGATTATTAACCCTTTCACTACCGGAGATGTATGTAGTTATATTCCAGCTATGTATAGACGATTGTATGTAGCTTATAAAGGATATGTGGCAGATAAAAGAGTTAATTGAGATAGTGTGTAGCCTTTTAATTACTACACGTCCATCCTAAGCTGAATAAAATCATTTAATAATTACCAGAATATCATGAAAAGAGGACTCGGCACTGAAGGGGTTAATAACTCGGATCCAGATAACAATATATTTGATGATCTACTAATTTCACCGGCTGGATATTTTCACCTGTGCAGGTGATTAATGTTTCACTGTTCTGCTTCTTAAGGACGCCCACCTCCTTGTTTTTATCTCTCTCCCTATCTCGCTGGGTTGTATCCATTCGGTCTCATTCAGCCTACTGTTTTAAGACGTTTATCCCCATCCAGGTGTCAATATTTTCCTGACTAGTTGGAGCGAGCCAGCTTTTTGTTTTTAAATGTTTTTGATAGCTGGCTAAATTTGTACATTTTTTTATAGAATAATGTCTCCGGCGAAGCCGGAATTCTCCAAACCATGCTGGCTCGCTATTGCTTGCCAGGAAGAAATCGACACCAGGATGGGGATAAACGTCTTAAAACAGTAGGCTGAATGGGGCTGAATGGATACAACCTAGAGAAAGAGAGAAAATTAGAACAAACAACAGGTGACCCCCCTTAATGAAGGACCTGTGGTGGTTAAATGGTCAAGTGAGATAGTTCGAAGCCTGATAATTGGTGAAAGTTCTTTATCGAATCGTCTAATAGTAGCCAGAGTGAAGTTAAAAGGAAGGCATCGGTACTGAAAGGGTTAACCCGTTCTGCACCAGGGGCATCCTTTTAATAATTATAGTCTGGCAACTAGTGGACAATTTCATTAAGCTTAGGAAGGACGTCTACATTTTTCTATAGAAAAACAAATGTAAAACATCATCTTGAAGAAGGGTCTTGGGGTGTTTGTTTAAGCTTTATGGAGGTCTAGCGAGGACACTAAAAACTATTTAAAAGATAAAGGATAAAGACATTTATACGCCCATCCACCCTTAAGCAAATGGCATCATCTGAGTGAAAGGCTTAATGATCATTATAATTACATCACATATAAATAAAATCTAATTAACATGTTACGTCCAAAATCAAATATAAATTATGCCGAAAAACTCTTTCGGCTCGCCGTAAAAATTAATTCCGAGAACATTTTTGAGAATTTTGTATGATTCTGATGTAAAGATGGAGATAATTATTACTGGGCTCGACGTACGGACGAATGAAACTGATTGCTGTTCAATCGATCACGAATATTACTACCGAGGGACAAATTTGCATATTGGGGAAATTGAACGCTTGACTACGAGAGGCCAATAATATCGCTTAGTGTCGGGAAATCTCAATCTCTCTCTCTCTCTCTCTTCTTCTTCTTTGCTCTCCTTTCTTTCCACTGTCCCTTACTCTCAGTTAGCTGTCTCTACTAGAATTAAGTTCTGACCACCTCGCTGGGATCGTAAGGTCTGTATAGTCAGTGTATATATGCAAATCTATGTAAATCTCTCTGTCTCTCTCTCCTTCTTTGCTATCCTTTCCTTCCACTGTCCCTTACTCTCGGGTTAGCTATCTCTACTAGAATTAAGTCCTGACCACCTCGCTGGGATCGTAAGGTCTGTGTGGTCAGTGTAGCTATGAAAATATATGTAAATCTCTCTCTCTCTCTCTCCGGCTTTTTAGCGAAGGCAGCGGAGGGTGGAGAGAGAGAGTGTTACGCTGGCCAGCTTGCCAGAATGCACTCGTAACTCGCTAGCACTCGCCAGGGCAGTGAAATGGGCTACAATAATCGTAGAACGATGTTCTTTCTTTCATAGAGTTCATGTTGTCACAGACAGATCAGTGGTGATCTGTATTCTTGTCTGTGACACTTGGAAGTATTTTATATCATTGATAGAATATAAGATGCATTGTGTGAAGTTAAGGAGAAAGAGCGAGGTAGGCAGCGAGGTGGTAATATGTGCGTGTGTATGTATGTGCTGCCTCCCTCGCTCGGAGGAGTTTCCCACGCTCTTGATTGGCTGGCGGGCCTGACGCGTCATATGACGCTTGCTCCTCATGACGTAGTCGTCTGTGATTGGGTGCTGCTGCCTTTGTTAGTGCTGAGGGGGCTCCTGCCCGCGTTTCTCCTGCAGAACTTGGCACAGCGTGCTTGGTCCTACATGTCCTTTGCAATCTGTCCCCCCATCTAACCCCCTGTACGGGGGGTTAGATGGCCCCCCGAGAGGGGGGTCAGTTCTCTCTGAACTTCTTCTTTTTCATACTTCCATCTTTATTCAATTACTTATCCCTTCTGGTTCTTTGTAAGACACACCTCCTTCCTACACCAGTATTGCCAGATAATTCTGCGAGCCCCAGAACGAGGGTGGGTCAGCTGGAACTTTGACCAACTGTACATGAAGGAGATAAAAGGCAAAGCTGCCTGTAACAAGTGCCCCCCCCCCCAGGTTAAAAGAGTGATAGACAGCCACAATCACATTACGTTAGAGGTAATTTAGATGTGTTTGGAAACAAGTGTGGTGTGCTTGCTAAATGTAGTGATATAAATGTAGTAAAATATAGTATGTCAACAAAATGTCAACAAAATATAGTATGTCAACAAAATATGTTAACAAAATATAGTATGTCAACAAAATAAAGTATGTCAACAAAATATAGTATGTCAACAAAATAAAGTGTCAACAAAATAAAGTATGTCAACAAAATATAGTATGTCAACAAAATATAGTGTCAACAAAATATGTCTACAAAATATAGTATGTCAACAAAATATAGTATGTCAACAAAATATAGTATGTCAACAAAATAAAGTATGTCAACAAAATATAGTATGTCAACAAAATATGTCTACAAAATATAGTATGTCAACAAAATATGTCTACAAAATAAAGTATGTCAACAAAATATAGTATGTCAACAAAATATGTCTACAAAATATAGTATGTCAACAAAATAAAGTATGTCAACAAAATATAGTATGTCAACAAAATAAAGTATGTCAACAAAATATAGTATGTCAACAAAATATGTCTACAAAATATAGTATGTCAACAAAATAAAGTATGTCAACAAAATATAGTATGTCAACAAAATATGTCTACAAAATATAGTATGTCAACAAAATATGTCAACAAAATAAAGTATGTCAACAAAATATAGCATGTCAACAAAATATAGTATGTCATCAAAATATAGTATGTCAACAAAATAAAGTATGTCAACAAAATAAAGTATGTCATCAAAATATAGTATGTCAACAAAATATATTAGGTCAACAAAATGTGTCAAGAAAATGTCAACAAAAGAATGTCAACAAAATGCGAACAATGCTGCAGGAGGAAAAACACTATACCTTGTTCCAAACAGGTAGTCCAGAATCTAACCTCTGATACTCATAAAGGGCTAGAACAAATGGGCTGTAACTTTCCACACCTATTCCTCAGCAGACCCTTCCCAAATGGTAGAGATATTAGCATAATTACTATAGTCGTTTGTAATTTATAGAGGTTAAGGTATTGACACTTGGCGGATTTTTTTCTTGACCCCTTTCTCCCTCATGTTTAGCCCCATTGGTTTTGAGATGTTAAGACCGTCGCCCATTAGTTTTGCGATTTAAGAACTTTCGCCCAATTTCTTTGTCAATATTAAGACTTTTCGTGTCGATTTTTTTCTGGCGAGCGATAGCGAGCCTGTAATTTAAGAGGTTATTTTTTTAAGATTGATGGAGATCTAGCGAGGTTACTATACAATATACTGTATACATGAATTATAAAAAGAAAAAGAATTATATATACATATACAGTATAAATATATATATATATATATATATATACCAAAAATACGCCCATTCCCCCGTTTATGTGGAGGAATGAGACTGCGGGGTGTATCGATCATGAGAATTACAGCCAAGGGACTCATTTGTATACCACGGAAATATTACTCGGACAACGAGAAGTGAATAACATCGTCTCTCTTTACCATGTTCCAAATACGTAGGCCGAGTTCTTGAGATTTTTAGTTTGTTTCCTAAACTTCCATCAACCTTAAAATTACACCACCTAGACCCCCCTTTCAAGATAAATGTATACAGTTTTCGGTAGAAAAATGTCCCGCCCAAGGGCCGGTTCCTCTTAAATTACAATAGCTCAGTGTTAGGAAAGGGAGAATACAATCCCTTAAGGTTAGTAAAGTAAAGGGGCCCTCACGCAGTCAGGAGTGCGAGCAAGAGTCACTAGGAGTAGGGGAAAATTCGGACTCGCGGCCTATTCGCGGTAAACATTTATGACTCATATTGACTCTAGCGACTCTTGTTAAACTCCCACTCGCTCGAAGTGAAAATCGAGGACTCATAGCGACTCCTAGTGACTCCTGTAAAGCCCCTTTCACACATTCACGATGTTGGTCCCGATTTACCACGCGGTACGAAAATTGGTCCATCGGCAGAGACAATGACACGAAGTATGCATGTGACGATGAAGCCACGACGGTGACACGTCATAAGGACGACGAGCGCGATGGTACCACGGTTGCCACACGAGTACGGCACGTCATAGCCCGAACGGTCAAAATTCCGGTCTAAACCGTACGCCGATTGGGCTCCAGGGGAACCTGATGAGGGGTGATGGAGTTAAGATGGTGTTACATGTGTGACACGATGAGGACGACGCCACAACGACAGACGGGCTGACAGTCACAATCGGATGTAAAAGGGGAGCGCGTGGTGCACAATTGCCACATCTTCCCGCCATCGAGCACCTTGTCTTGTTGGCGTGTTGCCAGCGTGTTGTTGCCGTGGTGCTGACGTGTCGGTGTCGTGCTTCCACATTTTGTATGCCACATGGACTCACGTGGACCACACGTCATTACCCGACAATCGTGGGTGCAGCGTGTTGGTGTCGGATGTACACGTGGCAACGTCGGGGCCTGTCGTGGTGGCGGTGGGGGATTTGAAAATTGCCTTTACCTTTCACGACGCTGCTAGCCACGTTTATGCCGATGTTACCCGATGCCCACGCCAGACACACATCATACACAAGTCATCGAAACGATGTACCCGATGGTACCACGCCAATTTTCCCTCGTGCTCAATTTTTGGACAACACCAAACACATCGCCCCCCAACACGAGGTACCACATCCTGCCCCGTGGGTAACGCGCCGCTCCCCGCTGCACCCGATACACGTCGGCGATTGCACCAC
The DNA here is from genome assembly GCA_032716605.1 of Paralithodes platypus. Classification (NCBI taxonomy): domain Eukaryota; kingdom Metazoa; phylum Arthropoda; class Malacostraca; order Decapoda; family Lithodidae; genus Paralithodes; species Paralithodes platypus. The sequence goes on from CM064539.1 coordinate 27,394,364, forward strand.
ATTGTGTTCCGATGTTCAAATCGGGCAACGTCGTGCTCCATATCTTGAATGTGTGAAAGGGGCTTTAGACTCCCACTAGCTCGCACTCATGACTGTGTGAGGGCCCCTTAAGTGTTTGCTAAGTATTTAGAAAAGGAAAATTCAATCTTTTAGCTTTAGGAAAGAACGAAATTACTGAAAAAGTTAGATTTTTTGGCCAAATTGTTGGCAATCCTCTGGATGTTCTATTGATCGTGAAAATTACCGCCCAGGGACAAATTTGCATACGAAGAAAATTAAGGAGAGATTTACACATGAAGGATTTTTTGTTTTCTTGACCCCTTTCTCCCTCATATTTAGCCCCATTGCTTTAGATATTTTAATACGTTCACCCCATTAGTTTGGCGATTTTATGAATTTTCGGCCCATTTCTGTCAATGTTAAAGCCATTCGTGCCATTTAGGTGTCGATTTGATCCTGGGGAGTGATAGCAAGCCTATAGTTCTAGAGAAACTGGCCTTCGGCCGGGACAATTTTCTACCGAAAAATGTACAAATTTATCTTGAAAGGGGATTAAGGGGGTGTAGTTTTAAGCTTGATGGAGGTCTAGGGAACAAACTAAAAACCTCCCCTTAAAAACTTAGCTAAAATAATTAACCCGTTCAGTACCGGTGCCGTCCTTTGAACTTTATTCTGGCTACGATTGACGATTGTATTCAGTTTAAGAAAGGCCTCCAGCAATTAACAGGCTTCGAACTATCTCACTTAACCACTTTTACTACCACAGATCCTCCTTAAGCGGCACAAATTCGTCTGAAAACAGCTAGAATAAAACGGAAAAGACGTCGCCGGTACAGAAGGGGTTACATCCTGGGTACGAGAATGAACTCCTTCACCACCATGAACTCCTTCACCACCATGAACTCCTTCACCACCATGAACTCCTTCACCACCATGAACTCCTTCACCACCATGAACTCCTTCACCACCATGAACTCCTTCACCACCATGAACTCCTTCACCACCATGAACTCCTTCACCACCATGAACTCCTTCACCACCATGAACTCCTTCACCACCATGAACTCCTTCACCACCATGAACTCCTTCACCACCATGAACTCCTTCACCACCATGAACTCCTTCACCACCATGAACTCCTTCACCACCATGAACTCCTTCACCACCATGAACTCCTTCACCACCATGAACTCCTTCACTACCATGAACTCCTTCACCACCATGAACTCCTTCACCACCATGAACTCCTTCACCACCATGAACTCCTTCACCACCATGAACTCCTTCACCACCATGAACTCCTTCACCACCATGAACTCCTTCACCACCATGAACTCCTTCACCACCATGAACTCCTTCACCACCATGAACTCCTTCACCACCATGAACTCCTTCACCACCATGACGACTTTTTTAACTTTGATTCTGCCTAAAATTATATTATTTGATGCAGTTTAAGAAAGACCTGTGTTACTATGAGGGGTATTTATCCTATTTGAGTCGTGTGTGGTAGATTACAAACTAAAGGCAATCGTCTATTGGTAACCTGAATATGATGAACATTACGTAGCGGTGGTGAAGGGGTTGAATAAAATAAACAAAAAAGAAACAAACCTAAATCATTAGCAAAGAATTATTATACCAACGAGATAAGTTATCTAAATTAGAAGAGACAATTCTCAAGCTAATTAGATCGCTTTGTGTTAGGAAAGAAAAATACGATTGCCAAGGGAAAAATTTGAGGTCATGGGAAACTTAATTTTTGACTACTGGGATTATTTCAAAGATATTGATTAACACTAATATCCCCTTAAGGAAATTAATGAAAGCATGAACGCCTCCCAAGATTCACACCCAGGACACCACATACAGAACCTAGACGCTCCAACCATTACACCATCAAGATAGTTATCCCACTTTGCTTTTTTGTTTTCTTTTTCTCTCCCTCTCTCTTTGGCTTGTATCTATTCGGCTCCATTCAGCCTACTGTTTTAAAACGTTTATCCCATCCAGTTGTCAATATTTTTGCTTTGACAGCAAGCTAAATTTTTACATATTTCAATAGAAAAACGTCTCCGGTGAAACCGGATTTCTCCATCCAATGATGGCTGGCTATCGCTCGCCAGGAAGAAATCGACACCTGGATGGGGATAAACGTATTAAAACATTTGGCTGAATGGGGCCGAATGGATACAAGCCAGGGAAAGAGAGAAAAGGAGAGAAAGGTAAACAAAACAAAACGGAAACCCCCCTTGAAGGTACAACAAATGACCTCGATTAATAACCGGTTAACCCTTTCAGTATTTTAGAACGCATTATTTTTTTATTCTGATTTTTATTAGACATTTTTCATAACCCCTCTTGTACAGGCGACATCTATTTAATTTTATTCTAGCTACTTTTAGAAGACTGTATTCAGTTAAAAAGAGCCTCCAGAAACGAAAATTGCTGAAAAATATTACCGGAAAAAAGAGCTCGTGTGACCAGCATGAGGGAGTAATTACAGGTTGAGACAGACAGACAGACGAATGGGACTGCTGGACGATCGATCAGGAAAATTACTACCAAGGGACAAATTTGACGACCAGGGAAATTAAATCCGTGTGTGCACTGTGCGAGTAATCATATCTCAGGTTAAATCTTTCTCTACTGCACACTTAAATACTTATTTACATTTTAACACTTTTTGCCTTACTTTTAACACATAGTTGTTACTTTTTACACCATAAGCTTCAAATTTGTTTTCACTTTTTACACCCACTCTAAACCACTGTTTGGACACTTGATCCTCAGTGTTTTGGAGGGCAAGCAACCTAGAAGGGTCACTAGATCTGTTGTTGCTTGATTTCCTTTGTACTCCTTTGTACACTTACACTAAACTTTTGTTCCTGTTTACACTACACTTTATTTACTGTTTACACTATGGTATTTTTATATATTTATTTTGTTATACTATATTTTATTTGTACTTTTTACACTACATTTTTTATACTTATTACACTAAACTTTTGTTCTATCTATTGCCGGCTACCGTGATCCCCGAAGGGGTGGCCACGAACGAAATGGCCCTATGCACCTCTGTCCCCAGTCAGTTGACGCCCCTCCTCCCATCCAGCACCGCTTTCACGCATATACTTCTTAACTCCATCCTTCCACCTCTCTCTCGATTTACCTCTCCCTCTCTGTCCTTCCACCTCACTCTCGTATACTCTCTTAGTCATTCTCTAGCTTCCCATACGTTCCATATGGCCAAACCATCTCAAGGTGTTCCTTTTCACATTTTCCAGCACATCTACATCCACACCACACCACTCTCGTACTCCCACATTCGCCTGTCTATCCCTCCATGTAACTTCGCACACACTTCTCAAGAAACTCATTTCCACCCCTCTCACTCATGGTTTGTGTCTCTCCAACAGCGTCCATGCTTCGCTTCCATAAGTCAATGTCGGTATTACCACACCGTCATGCAAGGACTTCTTTACTTCCATGCTGACCATCCTATTTCTTGTTACTGCTTTCAGCGTTCCTACAACCCTCTTCCCCTGTTGTACCCTCTCCCGCACTTCTTCATCTGCATACAAGAATCATGTGGACAAACTCCGGCACAAAAATTCCATTTTACAGGTAAAGGTAGACACTCTTGGCAGCCAGATAAGCACTTCACACCAATCCGATTTATTCCAGGTGGTAAGTCACAGCAGGAAACAGAACAAGAGGAAACAGACCCCGGGTATCCCTACGAAAATAAAAATACTGTTCTTGCTGATGACAATGAAAAGGATAAACCAAATGGTAAACACGAATCTGTTCAAGAGAAAATAACAACAACAAAAGGCAGAGAATCGAGCCCAATAACAAACAATGCAAAAAAAGCGAAGCCACACAAGTTGACAGTCAGCAAAAAAAGAGTCATGCACCATAGTATACAGTGATAACCTTTTCTGTGGACAGGGAGTAGAGTTTGCCATGAACAACAGAAGAAAAACAAAAAAGATTCGTAAATGTAATTCCTGGAGGAACACATCACCAACAGCATGTGTAACTCTACCATACCGACAGGATCTTGTGTAGTAGTAAACGTCGGCTCTAATGATTACTTCGACGGTGGAACGGTCCCTATAAAAGGCATACTAGGTAAGTACAAAAATCTTATCAAAATGATGAAAAACAAGGCAGAACAATGCGTGATAATCGGAATCATCCCTAGCTTGAACACGAAGTCCTACAGTAATAGTCAAGCACAAGAAGTCAATAATTCAGAAAAAGAAATGTGTGACACATAAAATGTGCTATTTGTAAAAAATTGGAGAGAATTCCAAGGTAAATCGTCCCTATACAAAAGAGACGGTATGCATTTACCAGAAGCAGGTGTGAGGTATATGAGCAGTATTTTGAGCACCGCTGTATACAAAGTTCACGAATTCCCCACTAAGCCGGAAACACCTTTTCTGAGTAATCAGGAGGATATTTGACCTAAAGACCTCCTTCCTCCTCTCCAACCCATTCACAGTATTCCCTCAGCCCCCTCAATTATTATAATTACCCACCCATCGAAACCACTGACCGTAAATAATCGCTCAAGCAATACTAAAATCATATACCTTCCTCAAGAGTTCAGTATAATAAAAGTATTATCCTTCAATGCATGTTCGATTGGGAACAAGATAGATGAATTAAAATGCCTTGCGTTAACCGAAAAAATAGACATAATTAGTGTAACAGAAACTCACCTCGATTTTAAAAACAGATATCATTTCTAAATACCATATTGACTCCTACAACATTGTTCATAAAGATAGATGTAACGGAAAGTTGAGAGGTAGGGTGGCTATGTGGATTGCCTGTCATCTAAATCATATTGCTTCAAACTCCGTGTGTCCAGGCATTTTGGCTCGAACGTCCCTTGATTTTGGCCCTGTCACTCTTTCAACTATGGGTGAGGCACTCGCTACAGGCAGTTTTGCCGTTTGTCTCCCTCACTCACATGGAACAAAAAAATCCAATCGAGGTTTTACTCCTCCAAAATAATAAAGAAAGTGTGTGTCAACTTAAACATGAAAAACTAAAACAATAATATAACTACTGCATACCGACCTCCAAGTCAAAACGAGGCCGATGACAATCACCTACACATAATATTGCAACAAACCCTCAATGCTAAAGAAAGTCTAATACTCATTGACTATAAACTGCCTAACATTGACTGGTGCCTTATGACCGGAAATAATTCCAATTCTCAAAAATTGATTAATTTTATTAAAGACAATTTTCTACATCAAAGCGTAATAGAACCGACATACGAAAACAACATACTCTAACCCTTCTGCTTATACTGTAAATCTTTTCTCTCCTTTGGGCTCCTCCGACCATAAACTAATATATGTCACCTGTCCTATCTCTCCGGTACGGCCACCCGATCCTCCCAACCGGCAGAGCTTGTGGCACTTTGGCGCTGCCGACTGGGAGGCTCTCCGGCAGTACTTCTTTGATTTACCAAGGAATGACTTTTGCTTCCGTGGCTGGGGACCCTCGGAGAGTGTTGAACGCATTTCCGAGGTAATCCTCTCGGGCATAGAAGCATACATTCCATTTTCTTTCTCTCAGTCTAATGCAAAAAAATATTGATTAACTCACGCTTGTTCTACTGCTGTCCGCATCAAGGAGGAAGCATTCAAACGGTACCGCTGCCTTAAGACTCAAGAATCTTATTCTTCCTATGTTTCTGCACGGAATCAAGCCAAATCTGATCTTCGACTTGCCAAACACACTTTCAACAATAATAAATGCACTGAACTATCCAACTCTAGCTCTTCCCAAGCTTTCTAGCATCTAGCCAAAAACCTCTCCAACAATTTTTCTTCCTCATCTTTCCCTCTCCTTTTACACTCTGATGACACAACCTTCACTTCAAACTTTTGCTAGAAATTCCACCTTAGATGATTCCGGTGCTATTCCTCCCTCTCCTCTCCCCCCCCCCCCCCCCCCTCTCTCCTACTTGTGCCTAATATCCTAATCTCTTCTAAGAACGTATTTTCTACCCTCTCTATGCTTAATTCTAAGAAGGCTTACGGTCCGGACAGTGTTCCTCCCGTTGTACTCAAAAACTGTGCTTCCGTGCTTACTCCCTGCCTAGGCAAACTCTTTTGTCTCTGTCTCTCCTCTAACGTCTTCCCTTCTTGCTGGAAGTTTGCTCTCATTCAACCTGTCTCAAAGAAGGGTGACCGCTCTCAACCCTCCAACTGTTGTCCAATTGCTCTCATCTCTTGTATCTCTAAAGTTTTTGAAACTATTCTTGCTTCCAAATTTCTTAGGCATTTCTCTTCTCATAATCTACTCTCAGATCGCCAGTATGGCGACCTTAAGAGTCGCTCTACTGGTGATCTTCTTTCAAATCTTACTAACTCTTGGTCATCCTCCTTTCAGGACTTTGGTGATGAAAATATTTTTTCTAGACATATCAAAGGCCTTCGATAGAGTCCGGCACAAATCTTTAATTTCTAAACTAACCTCCTTCAGTTTCTATCCCTCCATCTGTGCCTTTGTCTCTAATTTCCTTTCCGGCCATTCCATAGCTGCGGTTGTGGACAGCCATTGCTCACTTCTTCATCTTATCAACTCCGGTGTGCCTCAGGACTCTGTCCTATCTCCCTGTCTCTTTCTAATTTTCATAAATGATCTTCTCAACTGTACCTCCAGTCCCATCCATTCATACGCAGACGACTCTACCTTACACTACTCAATTAGTTTTCCAGAAGGCCCCAGCCAGCAATTCCTCAAAAACAAACTTAATGAAGCCATGCAACACTTATCTTCTGATCTAACTACTATTTTCTAGGACTTAAATTGCTTCAAACTTCGTGTATCCAGGAATTTTGGCTCGAACGTCCCTTGATTTTGGCCCTGTCACTCTTTCAACTCTTGGGGAGGCACTCGATTCAGGCAGTTCTGCCTTTTGTCTCCCTCACTCAAATAAAAAAAATAAAAAATAGATTTCGTTATCAATACAAATGAAAACTTGATATCTAAACTTGACATCGCCGAACATCTATCCACCTCTGATCACAAGCTAATTAGAAGAAGCATACATTGCAAATATACTATTGAAAAAAATTAAATGAAGATACCAGATTTAAAAAATGCAAATTACAACGGACTTAGGAAAGCCCTCAGTAACTTGCATTTACAGCTTAGCAATGTTGACAAAACAAGTGAAGTGCAGGACTGATTTAAAGATATATTCATGACTGCACAACAAAAAAACGTATCCACGAAACTTAAAGTTAATACTGGTAAAACAAACCTCCCGAATTCAATAACAATAATTGCAAGGACAGAGCAGTGCAATTATGAAAGTTATATAGCAAAGGAAAGTGCAAAAACTCCAAAGCAATATTACAGTTATATTAATGGTAATTGAAAAATTAAAACTGGAATTTGGCCACTAATATATACGGACCAGACCGTAACAGGTGATAAAAATATTGCAAATTTGCTTAATGAATATTTTTGTTCCGTCTATACTAAGGAAGAATAGAACACTACTTCAGAAACAAACCTAACGACACACGAAATAGGAAACTTTACCATAAGCAAAAGTGAAGTGTTATGTAAGTTGAACAATGTCTATCTATCTATCTATCTATCTATATGCTCAGGCCCAATCCCCATTATGGGGGTAGCCGCCGACTCAAGACAGAGCAAGAACAGGGAAAAACACAAAAACAACATAAAACAACGAATAAACACAGATAAAAAACACAAATTCACACACATCTAGGTCACCCAGGAGAAGACCCAGAGACCAGGGTCACCAAGGTCGCTCCAGCACTCCCCCAGCCCCCGACCACCCGGAGAGGTTCCGATCTCGGCAGGCAGACATGCAGCGGAGCTAAAGCCACAAGCCCTCCCACCACACTTCCAGGCGCACCCTTCATATTAATCGTCTCCCCGGGCCAGGCGCCTGATGGACTATTATCTAGTCCAACTTGCGCCCGACCCCTTACTCCAAATGACCACTTGTTCACTTACCTATTCACAAGCATTCTCCATTCACTCCTGTCCACCACCACTTCCCCTGCCTGATCTATAGTCATTCCTCTATCATCCAAAGCATTTCTTACAGTCTCTCCATCTCAATGGGGGTCTTCCTGCCCTTCTATCACCCCTTGTACCTGACTCACATATTCTCTTTGTAAGCCTTTCATCTCCCATTCGTTCAACATGACCATACCAGCTCAACACCCTTCTGTCCACTCTGGCTGAACACCTCTTTCCACTCTTTTATAAACTCTCTCAACTCCTCCTTCACAATAATAGCCACTCCTTCTTTCCCCCTGACTCTCTCGTCTACTCCAGACTTTCTACCTATCACGTTTCCAAAATCCACTTCTCCCTCTCCTTTCATCTTTGTTTCATTCAGTGCAAGCACATCATACTTCCTTCTTTCAAATAAACTTCCAATATCCTCTCGCTTCTCATTCGTACTACATCCACGCACATTCAAAGCTCCTATTCTTAGGGTCCAGGACCACGAACGCATTCCCTCGCCCCTATCTCTGTCTCGTTTTTTTGGTAGATATATTTAAGGGGAGAAGGATACCAGGCCCCCGGCACCCGATCCCCTTTAGCCGACTTCTACGTCTCGCCGGAGAAAAGCCGTGGTGGAAATTTCTCACCCCTCCACCCCAGAGGAGGCTGAACAATTTAAATACAAATATAACTCCACGTCCAGATGATATTCACCCAAAAATTCTGAAAAACGTGAAAGAAGAAATAGCTAAGTCTATGACTAGCATATTTAATTTGTCACTCAGGCAGGAAACCATACCTAGTGATTGGAAAACTAAGTATTACACCAATATTTACGAAAGGAAATACAGCCCATGCAAGTAATTATAGACCAATTAGCTTATCGTCATTAATAGGAAAAATTCTGGAAACACTTATAAGAGACACGATAGTAGATTATCTAGTCAAACAAGTTGATCAGAGATAGCCAACAAGGCTTTAGATCCAGTAAGTCATGCCTAACAAACTTGATTGAATTTTATAATAAACTATTTACATATAACGACCCAACAGAATCATTAGACATAATTTACTTAGAATTCCAGAAGGCTTTCGATAAGGATTCACATGGAAATTTTTTGAATTAATTGAAAATGTTTGGCATTAAAGGAAAAATTCATGCATAGATAAGAAACGGGCTCACAATCAGAAGGCAGAGAGTTGTGATGAATGGAGTAGAATCTGAGTGGGAACTAGTTTATGGCGGAGTGCCTTAGGGATCGGTCCTGGGGCCAGTTTTGTTTATTTTCTATATAAATTTCATCGATGTAGAACTAAATAATACTCCCATCTTTACTCAACACACTGCCCTAATATATACTTAAATGAGCTGATATTCTCCATAGCCTGACCGTTCAACCTCACCTCACACTCTGTGGCTGCACCCCTTTCAAAGACCATAACCTTACTCTTCCCAGCATTTACCTTCAGATACAGTTTCTCACACACTGTTCCAAGTAGATTTACCAGACCCTTAAATTCCCATTCACTATCACTCATCAGGACTGCATCATTAGCAAACAGCAGTACAGGCACTTCCACTTGTTTCCCTCCTTTGTCAGCGATACACCAACATCCACTGTTTTTTCCTTGTATTTATTTCAGGACTCCATCCATATATACAGTATATTGAACAACCATGGTGACATCACACATAATTGATTTAACCCAACATTCAGATCAAAGAACTCGCTCTGTTCATTCTTCACACGTACTGCCGCCTTTGCACCCTCATAAATGCTCTTCACTACTTTCAGCAACTTGCCAGCTACTCCATATATTCTCAGTACTTTCCACAGACCTTCTCTCTCATCTTTTTTCTCTATCAACACTTTTGTTGCTGTTTACAATTTTTTTTTTTTACTTTTCACACTACATTTTCTTATTTTTTACATAACACTTCTTTTACTTTTCGCAAATTATTTAGTTTACTTTTGACACTACACTTATTATTACAAGACACTTTGGTTTTTACTTTTACACTAATTTTTTCTTACGGGTTACCCTACACTTTGTATTTACTTATACACTACACTTTTATACTTTCAACACCACACAATTTACGTTTTACACTTTATTTACTGTTTACACTTTACGACTCTGTTTACTATTTACACTTTACACTTTTAGACTACAAAGCCAATACATTCAACATTCTTGACATATCTATCCAATATCAGTTTGATTATTCGTCGCTGTTTTCTGGCAATATGTCGCTTTGATCCCAACCCTAGGACTTTTGAGCTATGGAAAGAGAGAGAGAGAGGACAACTCCTTCATTGGACGCCATTTTGGTGCCTCTACTATCAAAGAACATGGTTTTGGTTTACTTTTGATCATCTAGAATGTATATTTAAAGATCAAACTATTTATGCGATGCTATATTCTGTTCTTTTTCAGCTGATGGAATATTGAATCCCTTACCATCTGACGTCTCGATTCTTAACAGGAAAATATGATCTGCTATTTCTCTGCGTCATATTATGGTCAAGTTTTCATAAATTGCAACATACTTCGCTACAAAATCTTGGTAATACAGGTCTCCCTTGCTCTCCGATGCCCCGATTTACGATATTATCACAGGATTTTAGGTGCTTGCGTTTGGGTTTTAGCAAGTCCAAGAACGCACCCCCATTTACCCCATTAATATTAGGGTTTGTTATATGATTTTCTATTCAAGATCGGATTTTCAGGAATGTAACCCAATCGTAAATCGAGGGAGACCTGTAGCCGAGTAATGCGGATAGCGAGATAGCAGCTTACCATCAGCTGGAAATACACTAACTATAATCTGTGTGCTTTCAGGTGATGGTAAATTCAGTCCCAAAGCTGCTGATTTCTCTCTACATATTGGAAATATATGATGCTACTGTGTGTCTGCATCATATTGCTGTATTTTTTTGTTTTATGTGTAACAATATATTGCATGCCTCACATTCATAAAATAAGACAGGGAGCAACAGCGACTTATAAGATCTGCAGCTTCGTCCTTCTGCACAGGTATCGACAATGCCATATACTTTTGTTGAGTGAATCGATAACTCTATATGCTAATCCGAGGCGACAATTGACATCGTAGCCCGACTCACCACTATTATGGATCCCACTACCAAGACGTGTGAAGCTATCCAGGGCATTTGCAGAGAAATGTCCCTCGACCTCCTCAGTGATTCTCCTGACATACCTCTCTTTGTTTCTCTTCAGGTAAGTTCTGCTCTGCAAGACCGGGTCCTGTGCTGATCCAGATCTCCATGCAATCTGGCAGCACAACTCTCTTCTATTATGCCCAGCGTCTCACTCAATAGGAAACTAAACTTGCCCCTGGTTTGACACCAATGCATTCATCAGCTGCTGACAGGGCTCCATGTTTAAAGTTATCCCACATTTATACAGGATCCTCCAGAGAGCCAAGTGATTCACACCAATTTGAGACTGCCACTGCATACTCCCTTGCACAATCATCATCCTTGAGCCTCTCAAGATGAAACCCTGGGAAATACAATACCATGAGCTCAGCACTCCTAAAGACCCTGCAGTTCTGGAGGGTCCTCCAATGAGTACTCACAAGAATGTAATCAATCTCCTTGGTCACACCACCAGCATTGGAGTATCAAGTCCAGCGATGTAAAACTAGTCTCTGAAATAAGGACCCCACAAACCTCAGCTTCCTGGACCTTGCAACCTTCAGGAAGAGATAATTTTTGACATTCCAGGTGCCAGAGCCATGAGAACTGACACATACCTCGTAGCCAGCCCTATCTGTGCCAGTAACTGCATTGAAGTCCCCAAGGACAGCAAGTGTGTCCTGTGGGTGGCACTGTTCAACAATAGAGTCGAGTTTGGTGCAGGACAATTCTTTCTCTTCGAAATTACTCTCTCGGTAGGAGCATACACTGCAACAAAAGAAATTATGCCCATCCTACTGTATGTTTGATCCTCACCAGTAGTAGACGCTCATCAACAGGTGTAACCCCCACAACCAGGGCGGAAGAGATCGCAACAGCCACTTCCCCTTTGGCAAGCACAATTGCCACAGCCAGACCAGTAGTATGTGTAACCATCGCAATTGATCTCACAGTTGCCAGGCCACTATGTCGATCCCCAGCCACCACAGCTCCCCAGATATTGGAGGTAGTCGGTCATCATTCGAGAAGGTCATTATTTTCCACAACCCGAAGACCCCTTCGAATTTAAGCAACAGAGCTGGTCTTTGTGATTGTGATTGTGATTCGTTTGCACTGCCACGACCACCCCACAAGTCAGGAGTTTGTCTGAGCGGTCCGCCGCCTTTCAGATTGCTGGGGTCTCGAAGGCTTTGCAATGCAGTCGTTACAGTTGGCACCCCTGCTAGACTGGCAAGAGCAGTAGGACCAGTCCCACCAGCAGAGCTGGGCAGGACTGGCATGGAACCCCCCAGAATTGCTGGGCCGGGGTCGTGAACACCCGCCCTGAAAGGTTTACCACGATCCCTGGTCCTCAGTTGAGTGTGATGGCGGCTTTGGTTTTGTTTTTTCGGGTCGGGTAGCAAGCCTTACCTCAAAACCAGCTCGCTCCTCCCCATGGTTGCCGGAGTACAAACGGTGGGGTTTGTTCTTCAGGGTTTTCCTTCCCCTACATGAGGTTGCCTGTCAAGGCTATCAAGTCTTGTCTGCCCAAAGAAGGAAAATTAATACAGGAAAAGGAACAGACAGAAACAGCAAAGGTTGGGTAGAGGATAACATACTTCACTCTGGACAGGACTAGCCCTCACCTTATATATGCAAGTGTATGGATATATGCTAAAGTATGATCAGTGGCACAAAGAGGGCTGAGGTTGGTCGATCTGTGTTACTATGGGGTCTTTATCTTGAGCCACTCGAGCAGGGGGCTTGTATAACATTCTGACTTTTGATTTGACAGGGTTTTAGGAAGGCCTTTGATATTCCACTGACGAATGTTTTCCTCGGTGTATGGGAAGCAGTGGAATGTATTGGTTGAAGCTTTTGGTCACATATGTTGTAAAGTGAGTTATATATATATACTCGGACCCTCACTTTCAGAACGCCACCTATTGAGCAATTAACTCACTAGGCATATATATAAATATATATACCGGTATACCAGCCGTCCGGCTGGCTCAGTTGATAGCGTGCCTGATTCCCATCTTGAAGGTCTCGCGTTCAATCCCCGCTCAGATTGAAAAGTTTTTCTGGGATACAGCCGGCGGTTACCATCTCCCCATGAGCAAGGGGGATGGGTAATGGTCTCTGGTAGACTAAAGAAAACCAAGCGCTTGTGAATCCTCGAAGGAGGAGATACAGGCGCTATATAAGTAACCAGAAGCTTATTATTATTATTATTACCAAAATATATATACAGTATATATATAATTTATATCATTGCATGTGCACAGGGAGAGAAAGAGAGAGAGAGAATAATTGGTATTGATGAAAGAGGGGGACTCCTCCACAATATATAAAGGGTGTGTAGATTCAACTAAGGTAGATTTTGGAGGAAGCCTTTGAAAAACAGAATAGAATGGAAAACATTGATATATATGACACACTGAATACTGTGAATGTCTTAAAGGGTCTGTTAAGGGAAGATTAGTATTTGATAATATATATTGATGAATGTATTTATTATTATTGTTAGTTTAGTTTCCTACCTAGACCTCTATCATGTAAAACTAAAATAGAAAACAAAATATTAATAATAAATATATAAATAAAAACACACTCCAATGACCCCCCTTCGAGATAAATGCCTACATTATTCGGTAGGGAAATGTTCCAGCCGAAGGCAGGTTTTTTCAAAATTACAGGCTTGCTATCGCTCGCCAGTAAATATCCGACACCCAAATGGCACTTCGTAGGTTCTGAATATTACCAAAGGAATGGGGCCCAAGTACAATCTCCAAAATAATGGAGCTAACGTCTTAAGTGTTCAACACTAATGAGGCTAAACATGAGGGAGAAGGGGTTCGAGATAAATCTCTATCTATCTGTTGCCAGACGACATGATCCCTGAAGGGGTAGCCACGAATGAATCGCTCCAATGCACCTGTCCCAATTTTTCAGTAGAAAAAAGTCCCGACCTTGAAAATTGCCAAAGTAATGAAACGAACGCCTTAATTGCTCAAAATAAATTAGGCAAAACATGAGGAAGAAAACTAAAAACTTCCCATTAACCAATTATATTTTGCATATCATTATCCAAAATCAATGTTGCGGGAACCCAAATGGCCGGAAACAGTACAGTCCGTTTGTTCTAGGTTGAGTAAAAATCGTAACCTCTAACCTCTCATAACTCAAAAAGTACTAGAGTATTCCAGGTATTATTGCTACCACAAGGAAGACATGGCTAGGAAATAGGTGTGGAAATTGACAGCTCATTTGCTCTAGCCCTTTTTGAGTTACAGAGGTTAGAGGTTACGATTTCTACCCAACCTAGAATGAACGAACTATAGTAATCATTATACAGAATACCGGTATATATTTGTTTTAGTTAAAGCTCCCAGCTCTATCAAATTTAAAATAACACTACCTAGATACCCCTTCAAGATAAATTTGTAATTTTTTCGGTAGAAAAATTTCTCGGCCGAAGGCCGGTTGCTCTTACAATGTATCCATATATTATTTATTATTACGAGTATATACGGGAGAAATTGCAGCGAGTAGTCAAAGAGTTTGGATTGGTTTGTGAGAGGAGGAAACTGAAGGTGAACGTCAATATAAGTAAAGTGATGGTGTGTAATAGGGGTGATCGTAGGGTGAATCTAGATGTGAGGCTGGATGGGGAAATATTGGAACAAGTAGAGATCAATAAGCAGGAGTGGAGGTGTGGAAATGGAGGTAAAACAGAGTGTGTGTGAAGGAAGGAAGGAAGGTTTTCGGAGCAATGGGAAGTATGTGGAAGACGAGAATCTCGGAATGAGAATAAAAAGTGCAATGTATCAAGGAATTGTTGTGCCAACAGTGATGTATGGGGCTGAAACATGGGCTCTGAAGAAAAAGGAGAGAAGAAAGCTGGATGTGATGGAGATGAGCTGCTTGAGGAGTATGTGTGGAGTTACTCGTAGAGACGGATTGAGGAATGATGAGATACGTAGGAGAGTGGGGAAGCAGGAACATTTGTCAGCCAGAGTGGACAGAAGAGTGCTGAGCTGGTATGGTCATGTTGAACGAATGGGAGATGAAAGGCTTACAAAGAGAATATATGAGTCAGATACAAGGGGAGATAGAAGGGCAGGAAGACCCCCATTGAGATGGAGAGACTATGTAAGACAAGCTTTGGATGATAGAGGAATGACAATAGATCAGGCAAAGGAAGTGGTAATAAACAGGAATGAATGGAGAATGCTTGTGAATAGTTGAGTGAACACTTGGTCATTTGGGGGAAGGGGTCGGGCGCAAGTTGGACTAGATAATAGTCCATCAGGCGCCTGGCCCGGGGAGACGATAAATATGAAGGGTGCGCCTGGAAGTGTGGTGGGCGGGCTTGTGGCTTTGGCTCCGCTGCATGTCTGCCTGCCGAGATCGGAGCCTCTCCGGGTGGTCGAGGGCCGGGGGAGTGCTGGAGCGACCTTGGTGACCCTGGTCTCTGGGTATTCTCCTGGGTGGCCTGGATGTGTGTGAAGTTTGTGTTTTGTCTGTGTTTGTTAGTTGTTTTGTCTTGTGTTTTGTGTTTTCCTGTTCTTGCTCTGTCTTGAGTCGGCCAACCCCAAGAAAAAAAAAAAAAAAAAAAATAATATTAAAATTGAGGAAAATAAAAATAAAAAATAGGAAAAGTGGGGATTGGGCCTGAGCATATAGATATATATATATAATTGTTTTAGTTAGTTATCTAAACTTCTATCAAGCTATAGATAAAAATATAACATCCCAAAGACCCCTTCCAGATAATTTGTACATTGTATTAATTATTCAGTAAACCCTTCCCTCCCTAAAATTAATCTAAATATTGTAATGCACCACTAGGGCAGTGTCAGGCAGTAAGGAGAGTTTAATGAATAACTGATGAGAGTACGAAGTGTAAGAATACGAGACATGAGGATATGACGGTTGTATCTCTAATTGTAGAATACGAGACACAAGGATATGACGGTTGTATCTCTAATTGTAGAATATGAGACACTAGGATATGATGGTTGTATCTCTAATTGTAAAATACGAGACAAGAATATGACGGTTGTATCTCAAATTGTAGAATACGAGACACAAGGATATGACGGTTGTATCTCTATTTGTAGAATACGAGACACAAGGATACGACGGGTGTATCTCAAATTGTAGAATATGAGACACAAGGATATGACGGTTATATCTCAAAAGAAAGAATATGAGACAAGAATATGAAGGTTGTATCTCAAAAGGCAAAGAAATGACAGTTGTATCTGAAAAGGCAAAAGATATGAAGGTTGTATCTCAAAAGGCAAGGATATGACGGTTGTATCTCAAAATGCAGAATATGAGACACAAGGATATGATGGTTGTATCTTACAAGGCAAAAATGTGATGGTTGTATCTCAAAGTGCAAGAATACGAGACACTAGGATATGACGGTTGTATCTCAAAATGCAGAATGAGACCCAAAGATATGACGGTTGTATATGAAAAGGCAAAGATATGACGGTTGTATCTTAAAAGGCAGAGTATGGCACACGATGATTATAACTTTGTATCTTAAAAGGCAAGGATATGATGGTTGTATCTTAAAAGACAAGGATATGACGGTACTATCTCCAAAGGCAAGGATATGATGGTAGTATCTCCAAAGGCAAGGATATGACGGTTGTATCTCAAATGTCAGAATACGATACACAATATCTTAAAAGACAAGGATAGGATGGTTGTATCTCAAAAGGCAGAATATGAGACACAAACATATGATGGTTGTATCTCAAATGCAGAATACGAGACAAAGATATGACGGTTGTATCTCAAAAGGCAGAATACGATACACAAGGATTAAAACTATTTATTAATTAATAGGCAGGGGATGTGAAGGCAAAGATATGATGGTTGTATCTCAAGAGACAGAATACGAGACACAAGGATATGAAGATTGTATCTCAATAGGCATAATACGAGACAAAGATATGACGGTTGTATCTCAAAATACAAAGATATGACAGTTGTATCTCAAAATACAAAGATATGACAGTTGTATCTCAAAAGGCAGAGTATGAGACACAAGGATATGACGGTTATATCACAGTACATGACACCCCTTGGTTGCATCTCATAAGGCAAGGAAATGACGGTTGTATCTCAAAAGGCAGAACACGAGACAAGAATATGACGGTTGTATCTCAAAAGGCAAGGATATGAAGGTTGTATCTCATAAGTCATAATATGATACACAAGGATATAAAGGTTGTATCTCAAAAGACAATACGAGACAAAGATATGACGGTTGTATCTCAAAAGGCAAGGATATGACGGTTGTATCTCATAAGTCATAATATGATACACAATGATATGACATTGTACCTCAAAGGGCATAATACGAGACACAAGGATATGATGGTTGCATCTCAAAAGGCAAGGATATGACAGTTGTATCTCAAAGGCAAGGATATGACGTTTGTATCTCAAAGGCAAGGATATGACGTTTGTATCTCAAAGGCAAGGATATGACAGTTGTATCTCAAAGGCAAGGATATGACAGTTGTATCTCAAAGGCAAGGATATGACAGTTGTATCTCAAAGGCAAGGATATGACGGTTGTATCTCAAAAGGCAGATTACAAGACACAAATATGACCGTTGTATCTCAAAAGGCATAGTCTATCTATCTATCTATCTATTGCCTGACGCCGTGATCCCCGAAGGGGTGGCCACGAACGAACCGCCCCCATGCACCTCTGTCCCCAGTCAGTCGACGCCCCTCCCCCCAACCAGCACCGCCTTCGTTCATGTACTTCCTCACTCCATCCTTCCACCTCATATTCGGTCTACCTCTCCCCCTCTGTCCCTCCACCTCGCTCTCGTACACCCTCTTAGTCATTCTCTCGCTTTCCATACGTTCCATATGGCCGAACCATCTCAAGTTGTTCCTTTTCACACTTTCCAGCACATCTACCTCCACACCACACCTCCTTCTTACTTCCTCATTAGTCTGTCTATCCCTCCATGTAACTCCGCACGCACTCCTTAAGTAATTCATTTCCACTGCTCTCACTCTTGGTCTGAGTCTCTCAACCAACGTCCATGCTTCGCTTCCGTAAGTCAGTGTCGGGATTACCACACTGTCATGCAAGGACTTCTTCACTTCCATACTGACCACCCTATTTCTTGTTACTGCTTTTAGCGTTCCTACAACCCTCTTCCCCTGTTGTACCCTCTCCCGCACCTCTTCATCCATAGTCCCATCTTTACTCAACACACTGCCCAGATACTTAAAAGAGTTGACGATCTCCATAGCCTGACCGTTCAGCTTCACCTCACACTCTGTGACTTCACCCCTTTCGAAGACCATAACCTTGCTCTTCCCCGTATTTACCTTCAAATTCCGTTTTTCGCACACTGTTCCAAACTCATTTACCAGACCCTGCAACTCCCATTCATTATCACTCATCAGAACTGTATCATCCGCAAACAGCAGTATAGGTAGCTTCCACTCAATTCCCTCCCTTTTCAGCGATACACCAACATTCACTGCTCTTGATAGTATTTCTTTCATGACTCCATCCATATATACAGTAAACAACCACGGGGACATCACACACCCCTGTTTCAAACCAACATTCAGGTCAAAGAACTCGCTCTGCTCACTCTCCACACGTACTGCCGCCTTTGCACCCTCATACATGCTCTTCACTGCTTTCAGCAACTTGCCCTCTACTCCGTATATTCTAAGTACTTTCCACAAACCTTCTCTATCCACTCTGTCATAGGCCTTCTCCAAGTCCATAAAGGCAACATACACCTTTTGTTTCTTCTCCAGATACTTCTCCACAACACAATTCAGGGTAAAAATCTGATCTACACATCCTCTTCCCTTCCTAAAACCTCCCTGCTCGTCGCCTATCCATTTCTCCGTTCTCACTCTCACTCTCTCAATCACTACCCTACTGTATACCTTCCCTACTACGCTTAGAAGACATATTCCTCGGTGGTTACCACACACTCCTCTTTCCCCTTTGCCCTTATATAGGGGGACTATTATGCCAGTCTTCCAGTCATCGGGTGCACTCCCCTTCTCCCATGCTAGTTTGCACATTTTCCATACCCATTCTATCACTATCTCACCACCATACCTCAACATTTCCCCACACACTCCATCTGTTCCTGGTGCTTTCCCCAACTTCACTCTTTTCATGGCTTCCCACACTTCTGACCTCCTGATCCCCACCTCCTCCTCCACTACTTCTCTTCTTCTCCCTCCCATACCATATCCCGCTATGTTTGCTGGCTCTTCATTCCTTTCATTTAGCAACTCACTGAAGTACTCCCTCCATCTTTCGACTCTCTCTTGCTTCTCGGCTAGCATTCTCCCATTCTTATCTTTCACACCCTTACTGTTTCCCTTGCTACCTTCCCTAACTTTCTTGACTTCTTTCCAGAACAGTTTCTTACTCTCCCTCCATTTTACACTCAGATTCCTTCCAAATTCCTCATCTACTCTTCTCTTACTTTCCTTCACTACTCTCTTCACCACCCTCTTACTCTCCACGTACCTCGCTCGTTTCTGTCTCTCGGAATCTTCATTCCCTCTACTACCCAACCACACTCTATATGCTTTCTTCTTTTCTTCCACAGCTATTCTTACCTCTTCTGTCCACCATGCTGTACCTTTCACTCCCCTCCCTCTTCTCCTCACTCCACACACCTCCTCACATGCTGCACAGATCTCATCCTTAAACACCTTGCTCATCTCCTCCACTTCCTCCATAACTTCCAGGTCGAACCCACCTAGTCGTCTTTCCACTGCTCTCCTGTACTCCTCCCTGACTTCCTCCTCCTGCAACCTCTCCACCCTCCTCACCATTCCACCCTCCTCTTGCCTCCCTCCCGCTCTCCTCACCCACTTCTTTTGTATCCTAACCTTAGCTACCACTACATAATGATCAGACAGACCCCCTCCAATACCCCTATACACCCTAGCATCCATCACAGATTTCTTCATTCGTTCATCCACACATACATAATCAATCAATGACTTTCGTTCCACCACTGTCTTATCTTTCATCGTCAACATCCGTTTCCACGTGTACCTGTGGATCATTCTGTGTCGGAAGAAGGTGTTGGCTATCCACAGCCTCCTTCCCACACATACGTCCACAAGTGCACTACCATTCCCATTCACCTCTGATGGTACCCCCCACCCTCCCACCACTCCCTCAACTTTCCTATCACCCACCTTACCATTCATATCCCCAATCAGAAATATTCTTTCGTTCTTGTCAAACTTCTCCAGGCACGCCTCCACATTCATCCAGAACTCCTCTTTCTTTCTTTCAAGTATATCCTCTGTCGGGGCATACACGCATACAATCACCCACGTTTGTATTCCTACTTTCATTCTCATCCCACAATCCTTGAACCCACAGACCCATACTCTCTTACACATTCCTTCCATTTGCTACTTACAAACAAACATGCACCTTCTCTCGCTGTTCCTTCACTCACTCCAGCACACACACCCATTCCACATACCATTTCTCTCACATCTGAACCTTTCCATTTGGTCTCTGTCATTCCACATACATCCAGCCTGGCATTCACTAACACTTCCAGAACCTCTCTCTCTTTTGTTCCATCATTCATGCCACTAACATTCCACGTAGCCATTCTCAGAATGTCCGAAGGCATGTCCTTAGTCGGTCGTGGTTCGTCAACGTTGGTTCCGTCCGCATCCGAGGCTGTTCGTTCGTTTTTCTTTGCTTAGATATTTTTTCCGGGTGGGGGTCGCAAGCCCACCGACCCAACCTCTTTAGTCGCCTCTTACGACACGCAGAAGGCACGTGGGGCATATTCTATTCCCTAACCCCCAGGGGTATTAGAATTAGGCATAGTATTAGGCATAGTACGAGACACAAAGATATGACGGTTGTATCTCAAAAGGCAGAACACGAGACAAGTGAAGTCTTTGTATTAACGGTAACCTTTATTCTGTTTCTTTTCAGCTAACGATAAATTGAATCCCTTAGCGGCTAATTTGTCGATAATTAATGGAAAAATATGAAACTAATACGTCGCTGCATCATAATAAGACCAAGTTTATATAATTAGCACCATATTTCACTACAAAACCTTCAAAATAACTGAGAAATATGAAACTACTACGTCGCTGCATCATAATAAGACCAAGTTTATATAATTAGCACCATATTTCACTACAAAACCTTCAAAATAACTGAGAAATATGAAACTACTATGTCTCGCTGCATCGTAATAAGACCAAGTTTATATAATTAGCACCATACTTCACCACGAATCTTCAAAATAACTGGGAACTTTGCAATGTACCAACAGTTGAAAAAAACAAAAAAACAAAACAGATAATAGTAACCTGGGATCCACTTAATAAGCTACCACGGTGAATATGACCAATATTAAAGGGGTCCGCCTGTTTTGTTCTCCTTTTTTCCCCTCTTTCTCTGGTTTATATCCATTCGGCCCCAATTCATCCTAATGTTTTAAGACGTTTATCCCCATCCAGGTGTTGATTTTTTTTCCTGGCAAGCGACAGCGAGCCAGCATTTTATGGAGAGATTAGGCTTCGCCGGAAACATTTTTCTACCGAAAAATGTACAAATTTAGCCAGCTGTATAATTCATTATCCAAAATATGGTGGCTCGCTATCGCTCGCCAAATATAAATCAACACCTGGATGAGGATAGACGTCTTAAAGCAGTAGGCTGAATGGGGCCGAATGGATACAACCCAGAGAGAGAAAAGAAGCAAGTCACGCTCCTTAATGCCAAAATGTATCTATACAGTATAACATGTATGAAGTTGAGATGTTTTGCTATTACATTTTGTGTCCCTCTAACATTATACCCTTAGGACTATGGAGACGAGACTTAGCATGGGTACTTACCGGGCCCCAGGGATGTTTTCCAGCGAGAAGTTCTGAAAAAGAAAAAGAAAATTATAAATATTTCATCACATCCGCTTTACTCTAGTTGTCATATCATCCTCGGTATGAGATCCCCGTAGAGTTAATTATCCACTTGCGCGTTTCAGGCTATAAGGAAGTTGGAGCCGTAAACATTGATATTAAACATAATTGCAATAATAATGTAAGTTTCTGATGGATAGCAAATATGATTGATTTGGTTTACGTGTTTATAAATGTACTACGACCGTATTTGGTTTATGTGTTTATAAATGTACTACGACCGTATTTGGTTTACGTGTTTATAAATGTACTACGACCGTATTTGGTTTACGTGTTTATAAATGTACTACAACCGTATTTTAGCTGGCAATTCTGCTATATATTGATGTCTACAGCTCCAACTTCCTTATAGCCTGAAATTCGCAAGTGGTCAATTAATTATCAATGTGCCAAACTAAATATATGAAGAAAATATCGACCCCTTAATCTCAACATTAACTCTTAGACAGTTACGATACATTTTGACAGGTTAACTTGGCTACCATTATACGATGTTCTACAATTGAGGAAGGATCTGTTGGAAATAAAAGACTATCTCAATTAACCCTTTCTGTACCGGAGACGTCTTTTATGTTTTACTACAGCTGCATGTTTGTATGTTGTGTTGGTGTTTTCCCTGTTCTTGCTCTGTCTTGAGTCGGCCACCCCTAAGAAAAAAGGAAAAAATATAATAATAAAATAAAATAAAATAGAAAATAAAAATAAAAATAGGAAAAATGGGGATTGGGCCTGAGCATATAGCTAGATAGATAGAATAGATAGATAAATA
Source organism: Paralithodes platypus (assembly GCA_032716605.1). Lineage (NCBI taxonomy): Eukaryota > Metazoa > Arthropoda > Malacostraca > Decapoda > Lithodidae > Paralithodes > Paralithodes platypus. The sequence goes on from CM064539.1 coordinate 27,417,311, forward strand.
GATAGACAGCTGCATTTAGACGATGCTATGAAGATTAGGAAGGATATATGGTAGCTAAGAGGATTAATTGAGATAGTCTGCAGCCTATCAATGGGTTGACGTCCTTCCTAAGCTGAATAAAATCGTCTAATTATTGCGAGAATATAATGAAAAGGACGTCACCGGTACTGAATGAGTTAACCCTCTGGCACCCTATACCCTTCTTAAATTGAAAATAATTGCGTAAAGCCGGTATCACACGAGAGCTTTTATAGTCAACATTCGATGATCAACATTTTTCTGGCAACATTTCTGGAATATTTTGCCCTGGTATCGGAAACTAGACTGATAGTAGATGAATTTAGGTAACAGAAAAATATTAAATGTTGACCTCATAAGCTGCCAGGCCAGTGTTGTGGATAAATGTTGAGTGAAGAAGCGCTCGTGTGATACCGGCTTAATGATAGCCGGAAAACAGACAAGAGGTGCTTCGTCGTGTCTTCCAAGGATTATCACACGAGAGCTTTTATGGTCAACATCCTCTAATCAACATTTTTCTGGTAAAATTTCTGGAATATCGGACACTAGACTGATGATAGATGAATTTAGACAAAAGAAATATGTTAAATGTTGACCTCATAAGCTGCCAGGCCAGTGTTGAGCATAAATGTTGAGGGAAAAAGCGCTCATGTGATACCGGCTTAAGTCTTGTATAAATTGTTCTTTCCTCTCACTAAAACAATAAGCTTTCCATAATGCAGTCGGGTCGAGTACTTGATTAAATTAATATCCAAAATTCGAAAATGGATATTAATCGTGATCGTGTGTTCAACCTTTAACTGTGTTGGTGGTGTAATGGTTTAGGTGCTTATGTTCTGGGTCTGGTGTCCCGAATTGGAATCCCGGGAGGACATAATAATTATGCTTTCATTAGTTTATTCAAGAGCATTGGGATTTGTAATTGATGATTAATGTTAAGAACGGGGTGTTATTTAATAAATGAAAAAAAAAAAAAAAAAAAAAAAAAATCTATGTGATTGAGGGAGGCAAAAGGCATAACTGCCTATAGCGAGTGCCTCCCCCATAGTTGAAAGAGTGACAGGGCCAAAATCAAGGGATACTATAACATAATATAGTAGGTCCATCCTTATCACAGGTTATAAATCTAAACATTAACTCATTTTAAGTTTATTCTGGCTAATATTAGAAGTCTGTATTCAGTTTAAAAAGGGCCTCCAACAATCAACAGGTTTCGAGCCATCTTAATTAACCTTTTTTACTACCAAAGATCTTTCTTAAACTGCACAAAACCGTAGAAATATAGCAAGGAGAAAATTAAAAAGACGTCGCTGATACAGAAGCGGTTAAGAGGAGGTTTTTAGTTTTCTCCCTAGACTTCCATCAAGCGTATAAAAACACCCCCAAGGCCCTCAGAGATAAATTTGTACATTTTTCGCTAGAAAACTTTACTAAATGAATTTTGGTTTCTCTTAAGGGGATAGTGGCTGTTTTTTGGTCTATTAATTCCTTATTAATTAAATTTGTTATTTCCTCGCTAGACCTCCCTCTAACTTAGAAAAACTCCACCTCAAATGATCTCAAGATAAATTTGTAAATTTTTTGATAGAAAAAATTTCACAGCCGAAGGCCGTTTCCTCTTATAATTACAGGCTCGCTATCGATCGCCAGGAAAAGATCGACACGTAAATGGCACGATAGGTCTTAAAATTGACAACGAAATGGAGCTAAAGGTGTTAAAATCGCCAAACTAATGGGCCAAACGTCTTAAAATGTCTGAGCTAATGAGGCTAAACACGAGGGAGAAAGGGGCCACAAAAAACAGCTCATCAGGCTCGCAATCGCTCGCCAGTAGAAGTAACCATGATTAATGTTCACTTCAAGAATTCATATATATTGTATGTAACCATAAAACTATTAAGTTATTTTGAGTTCTCTCTCTCTCTCTCTCTCTCTCTCTCTCTCTCTCTCTCTCTCTCTCTCTCTCTCTCTCTCTCTCTCTCTCTCTTCTTCTCTTCCTCTCATCTCTCTCTCTCTCTCTCTCTCTCTCTCTCTCTCTCTCTTCCTCTCCTCTCTCTTACTCCCTCTCCTTTCCTCTCTCTCTTCCTCTCCTCTCTCTCTCTCTCTCTCGACTCTCTCTCTCTCTCTCTTCTCTATCATCCTCTCTCTTCTCTCCTTATTTTCTTTGCTATCCTTTCCTCTCCTCTCCCTACTCTCTATTACTAGAATTAAGTCCTGACACCTCGCTGGGATCGTAAGGTCTCTCTCTCTATGTAAATGTATGTAAATATATGTAAATATATGTACATCTCTCTCTCTCTCTCTCTCTCTCTCTCTCATCTTTTAATCCCACTTAATGAGAACGTTCCCTTCCCTAGATTCGTATCAACTCTCTAATACACTAATGTACTCTTCCTTCCGTGCTTACCTCAATTAACCACTTGTGAGTTTCAGGCTATAAGGAAGTTGGAGCCGTGCCCATCAATATTTAGCAGACTTATCAGCTAAAATAGGGCCATAATACATTGATAAATACATAAAACCAAATTGATCCTTCTTCTTATCCATCAGAAACCCACATTATTATCGCAGTTCTCTGTAATATCGATGTTTACAGCTCCAACTTCATTATAGCCTGAAGCTCACAAGTCGTTCAGTCAAGTTCCTACCTTGATCAATTTAGGCAATCATCCATCTTTAACCCCTTCTGTACCGGAGACTTCTTTTCCATTTTTGTTTCTATCTATATTTGGGCGATTGTGTGCAGTTTAAGCATTATCTGGGGTATTAAGAAGGGTTAAGTGAGATGTTCGTAGCCTGTTAACCCTCTCCGACATATGACGCGAGTTTGAGCCTATTGGGGATACTTTAAAGCCTTTGTTACCATCAGGGGTATTTAGAAACCTTTAGTTTAGTTACTTCAACCTCTGCAGTTGTCTTTGAGTTAGCTGTGTTGAGCCTATTGGGGATACTTTAAGCCTTGTTACATCAGGGGTATTTAGAACCTTAGTTTAGTTACTTCAACCTCTGCAGTTGTCTTTGAGTTAGCTGTGTTGAGATCTTGGGGATACTTTAAAGCCTTTGTTACCATCAGGGGTATTTAGAAACCTTTAGTTTAGTTACTTCATATGCAGTTGTCTTTGAGTTAGCTGTGGGCAGAAAATTAATTTTGGAGAGGTAATTATAAGAGTGAGAGAACTCTATTTCTTATTGCTAATCTGGCAACCTCTGCGTCATATGTGCGTGAAAGGGTTAAACCCTAAGCAAATTACCAAAGGGCGACACGCTCATCGGTGCCACTTGCAGGTGGCGAACTCTGTAACAGATATAACAGGTAACTAACTCGTCAGTACCAGCGACGGAAGATTGCCGTCAGTACTATGCGGTAGTTTTGGCTGCCCTTATCCAGCGGTGCCAGGTACCGTGGCTTGTACGCACTGTTTTGAGACCTTGGCAACACTTCTCAGCTTATATTCAAGGTCTCACAGCCTAGCTGGCTCAGTATTTCTCCAACTTTTGAGGTGGAAGGGTATTCTCTCTCGACTCTGAAGCCTTGTTGGTGTCATTGCCTAGTACTGGAGGGTATATTTATGGCAATACCCTCTGGTACAGGAGGGGTTAAATTACAGGCTCGCTATCGCTCACCAGGAAAAATCAACACCTAAATGCCACGAAGGGTCTTGACAGAAATTAATCAAAAGTTCTTATAATCGCCAAACTAATGGGGCAATCGTCATAATATCTCAAAAACAATGGGGCTAAACATGAGGGAGAAAGGGGTCAAGAAAAATATCCCACTAGTAGACATCTCCCCTTAAGGGGGGTACCGGCTTGTTTTATCTTTCTCGCCTTTTCTCTCTTTCTCTATCTTTTAATTTTTGTTTTCTGCTATATTCCAACTACTCCCTCTCGGGCATAGGTTGAGAGCCTGTACATTCCACCGCTCAACACGGTGAAGCCCGTGAAGTCTTGTTCCAGTCTGGGGAGTGAGACATGCGAAGCATCCATCATGGCTCGAAGCAGCTCCATCTCTGAAGCGGCTGGTTGCTTCGCTCAAGTGCTTCACCGTCTCACCCTCCAGACTCAGACCCTCACTCTCAGAACGCCACCTATTGAGCAGTGAACTCACTAGGCATTGTCCCCCTGTAACATATTTTGAATATGGGAATATTCATACAGTGTTATTTAATCAGGGAACAATGAGGGATTTTTTTTGGCATTTCGGTGGGCTTTGTGGTAATGCACTGATACCAGGTACAGCACAAATTCAATCCCAATAATATCTTCCCATTGACATATCGGGATTTGAACCCGGGTCCATTGGATTACCAATCCAGTGGCGTGACCACTCCACCACACCTCCCCCTGGCCCTATTCAGCCAAGTATTTTAAGACGTTTATCCCCATCTAGGTGTCGAAAAAAAAATCTGGCGAGCGAAAGCGAGCCAGCATTATAATAATGAAGAAATCCGGCTTCGCTGGAGACATTATTCTATCGAAAAATTTACAAATTTAGCCTGTTGTCAAAAACACTTTAAAAATATGCTGGCTCACTACCGCTCGCTAGTAAAAAATTAACACCTGGATGGGGATACACGTCTTAAAACAGTACGCTGAATGGGGCCAAATAGATACAAGCCAGAGAAAGAGAGAAAGGAGAGAAAAAAAGCCGGTTAAGCTTAATGGAGGTCTAGAGAGGAGACGAAATAAATAATAAATACATACATACATACATACGCCCATCCCACAGGTTCTTATAGTCAATTGTATTTCACCTGGTGGTAAATTTAATCCGTTAGCAGCTGATTTCTCGATACTTAATCCAAAAATGTGAAACTACTGTGTCTTTGTGTCTTGTTAACGCCAAACTTTAATAAGTAACACCATATTTCAATACAAAATCTTCAAAATAACGGATACATTTTTATGGGAACTTTGCAATCTACCATCAGCTGGATACAAATAGACTATAGTTAACTACCTAAAAGTGTCTAACGGTAGCCAGCATGAAGTGGAAAAAATGTCTTCGAATTTTGTGGTTGTTAAAGATAATAATGGCGTCCTTTAGTTGAAGGGGTTAAGTCAAAGAAATACATCAAAGGATTTGTTTAGGAAATTGAATGTCATTATAAAGAGATAAAGCATAATGAAGTAAATACATATAAATTAATATATACATGAATAAATAAATTATATAGATATAATAATATAAATAGTATATCAATAATTACATAAATAACTATATATATAAATAAAAACAAATAAATATACATAAATAAATACAGTATATATATATATATATATATATATATATATATATATACTGTATATATCCAAAGCAAAATAAATAATACAATAAATAGCTTTTATATTCCTATCAGTCGATGTTCATCTAATGTAACTGTTTGAAGTAATCGTTTTTTGCTTGTTTCTTTTGTGCCTAAGGTGCTTAAAGCCAAGCTCGACAAAATATTTCCTGAAAACACTAACATTCTTCTTGTGTGGTGTTGAAGCGCGTGGAATGCTGAGGACACGAATTATTATGTTCTTGTTATATATATAATATACTGTATATACAGTATATATATAATATATATACAGTATATATTTGGTTCCTTTGACAGAACCTCACTCAACATGTCAGCATATTGTGATGAAAATGTGTTTGAATTATTATATGTAACGCTGGAGTGTGTGAATATATTCTGCTATTTGGGGGATATGGTTTCTGCCAGAGGTGGCGCTGCAGCTGGCTCCATTGCTAGAGTCAGAAGTGGCTGGGGAAACTTTCTGAGAGCTTTTGCCACTCCTGACCATGAGAGGGCTCCCACCCAACCTTAAAGGGAAGGTGTATACCTCGTTTGTTAGAAGTGCAACGACCAATGGAGACGTAGTCGGTTAAAGCATAGGATATCAATAGAATGGAATGGAATGAAAAGAGAATGGTTAGATGGATATGTGGAGTTAACCTCACGGACAGGGTATCGAGCGAGGAATTAAGAAGGCGTCTGGGCATTAGGAGTGTCAGTGTGAAGTGATGCGCAAGAGCCGACTTGGTTGGTTTGGACACGTGGAGAGAATGGATGATCAGAACTGGGTGAAGAAATGCCGGACTGTGAACGTGGGTGAGCTGCGTGTAGGGGTAGACCTAGAATGACGTGGGATCAGGTACTCCGGTCCAATCTCAAAATATAGAACTTGATAACAGAGGCAGTCCTCGACAGGGTCGCCTGTAAAGCCGCTATTTAGGACGTGAGACTGTAACCACATTCTCTGTGGACAAAACGGTCTTTAAGCGTGTATGTTTGTATGTATATCAAACTCTGAGTGACACTTTAAAAGTTCATTGATAGTGATAAACGCATCTCATATAAGGATAAAAAGGTATACCACGTTATCAAAGGTGTATCATGTTCTATAGACATTAAAACATATGTTTATAAAATACTACTAGGCTACCTGTATGTTTTTCTAACTTTTATATACAGTATGTCATGTCCATCCATTTAACCCCTTTACCATCATTACGTAATTTTCATCATATTCTGGTTACCATTAGACGATTTTCTTTAGTTTATAATCTACCTCTAGGACTCAAAGGGATAAATCACACAGGGGACCACGTCTCTTCAACAAACTTCCACGGCGAATAAGAGACATGATAGACGTCTCATTAGACAGCTTCAAGAGAGCCCTCAATGACGAACTTGAACAGGTGCCAGACGAGCCATTCTTCGCAGAGGAGCATGCGGCTCCTTTGAACAGTCTGCTGCACCAAACACTACTAAAAAAAAAGAATATAAAGAAACCAAAATATAATGCGAGGATTAAAGAAAATGAAGCAGGGGTAGTGGGAAGGGGGGTGGGGGGGGGGGGAGCGAACTTGACGAGTAAGAAGGAAGTTGGAGTGGTGGAAATGTTGGAGTGTGTGAAAGAAAAAAATGGGAAAGTGATTAGGAGAAAAATTATGAGGACAAATAATGTGAGAGAGAGAGAGAGAGAAAAAACATTTTCTTTTGACGCCCACCCGACTTTTAGTATCAAAGGTCCTTTTCCAGCATATAATGTACTTTTATTGTTACCTCGGCGACACTCCTGGCTGGCATGCGAATGTTTTCAGGGTGTTGGAGCCAGCAGGTAGGAGTGATTGTTGGACTGGTGATAGTAGTAATGGAGTTTTCATTAATGAAAGTTGTCTCGATAAATGTAAATTGTCTGGAGAATTGCATAAACCTAACTTGCCTGGATAAAGGTCTATTATCCAAACTGGCATATAAGTTTTTATATATATGTATACTGTATATACAGTATATTACATATACTGTATATATAACTCCTTCGCCCCATTAGTTTGGTGATTATAAGAACTTTGATTAATTTCTGTCAATTTTAAGACCCTTCGTGGCATTTATGTGTCGATTTTTTTCATGGTGAGCGATAGAGAGCCTGTAATTTAACCCCTCCTCTACCAGAGGGTATTACCATAAATGTACCCTCCAGTACCAGGCAATGCAGCCAAAAAGGCTTCAGAGTCGAGAGAGAATACCCTTCCACCTCAAAAGTTGGAGAAATACTGAGCCAGCTAGGCTGTGAGACCTTGAATATAAGCTGAGAAGTGTTGCCAAGGTCTCAAAACAGTGCGTACAAGCCACGGTACCTGGCACCGCTCGATATGGGCAGTTACAAATACCGCATATTACCGACGGCAATCTTCCGTCGCTGGTACTAACGAGTTACTTTATTACTGACGGTGATTTGCCGTCACTGGTACAGTAAGGGTTAAGAGGAACCGGCCTTTGGGCAGGAAATTTTTCTATTGAAAAATGTACAACTATATCTTGTAGGAGGGTCTTAGGGGGGGGGGGGGGGGGGGGGCTTGTTTACCTTGATGGAGGTCTAGTGAGAAAACTAAAAAGATGATACAAAAATATATATATGACGAAATAAATACACCCATCCCCCCTAAAGCTGTTGAAGACCTTCTAAGAACCAAAGAGGTAAAGTATATCTCAGTTAACCCTCACATAACCCATGGAATGCGATATCCAGAGAATAAAAAATCAAGGTGTTACGGGCTCACTGCGAGAGGGATGGCTATCACACAAATGACCACGTCTTTTCAACAAACTTCCATGGCGAATAAGAGACATGATGGACGTCTCATTAGACAGC
>CM064539.1:27430579-27619221 GCA_032716605.1 Paralithodes platypus
TATTTCGAGGACTTTGTGCAGCTTAAGAAGGATGTGTGCTAGTAAAAAGGGTTAAGTGAGATAGTTCGAAGCCTGTTAATTGCTGGAGGCCATTTTGAAGCTGGGGGAAATCGTGGAGATGGGAATCTGTTAAAAGGCAGGTGCCACTTACTCTCCATAAAAAAAAATCCTATGTGTATGAAGGAAACAACAGACAAGCTGCCCACAACAAGTGCCTCTCCCACTGTTGAAAGAGCGCGAGAACCATTTTATTTATTTTTTATTTTTTTTTATTTTTTTTTTATACAGCATTAGAAAGAGGAGTGGTGAAATAGTGAAATGCATAGGAGGACTACTCCAGAATAGTTTTGAAGAACACTGATTATTGTACTAGCGATAGAAATGTGTTGTGGAGAAATATCTGGAGAAGCAACAAATGTATGTTGCCTTTATGGACTTGGAGAAGGCCTGTGACAGAGTGGATAGAGAAGGTATGTGGAAAGTACTTAGAATATACGGAGTATATGGCAAGTTGCTGAAAGCAGTGAAGAGCATGTATGAGGGTGCAAAAGCATCAGTACGTGTGGAGAATGAGCAGAGCGAGTTCTTTGACCTGAATGTTGGGTTGAAACGGGTGTGTGATATCCCTGTGGTTGTTTACTGTGGGGTCAAATATTGAACTCCCCTATGGATGGAAGAAATACAAGGAAGAGCAGTGGACATTGTTGTATCGCTTATAAGGGAGGGAAACGAGTGGAAGCTACCTGTACTGCTGTTTGCTGATACAGTTCTGATGAGCGATAATGAATGGGAGTTGCAGGGTCTGGTAAATATGTTTGGAACAGTGTGCGAAACACGGAATTTGAAGGTAAATGCGAGGAAGAGCAAGGTTATGGTCTTCGAAAGGGGTGAAGCCACAGAGTGTGAGGTGAAGTTGAGCGGTCAGGCTATGGAGATTGTCAGCTCAATTTAAGTATCTGGACAGTGTGTTGAATAAAGATGGGACGATGGATGAAGAAGTGTGGGAGAGGGTGCAACAGGGGAAGGGGGTTGTAGGAACGCTAAATGCAGTAGCAAGAAATAGGGTGATCAGCATGGAAGTGAAGAAGTCCTTGCATGACAGTATAGTAATCCAGACACTGACTTACGGAAGCGAAGCATGGACGTTGGTGGAGAGACTCAGACCAAGAGTGAGAGGGGTGGAAATTAGTTACTTAAGAAGTGCGTGGCCTCACCTTCGGGCATTACGGCTTTAGGCAATAGATAGATAGATAGAAGAGAGAGAAAGATGCAACACTGCATCGAGCGGAATTAATAAAAAAAAATGGGAATTGATGGTACTAGATATTGACCGAATGGAGAAGGAAAACATATATTTTTTGTTCTATACGTATGAAGGAGACAAAAGGCAAAAGGCAAAGCTGCCTGTAACAAGTGTCTCCCAAAGTTGAAAGACTGATAGTTGCTATATTTAAGGTTTTTTTTTATTGAAACGTGGTGTGCTTGCATAGTGCAGTGAAATAAATAGGAAGAGGTGGTGTTTCTGGATCTAGCAGGATAACTCTCTGTGTAGGTGAGACACAAACAGAAACAGTGAGGGAAGCCAGGTGAATGAAACAGGAGTTCCAGCAACTCCTTATCACATGCCTAAGAGGCCTCCCCTGGGTATTGCCCTGCTTGATTGGGGTCTACAATCTACCCAGAGTATTACAAACCCTCTTCACATGTAAAGCCGGTATCACACGAGAGCAATTATAGTCAACATTCGGTGATCAACATTTTTCTGGCAACATTTCTGGAATATTCTGCTCTGGTATCGGAAACTAGACTGACGATAAATGAATTTAAGAGACAAATAATATATCTGTTGACCTCCTAAGCTGCCAGACCAGTGTTAAGAATAAATGTTGAGGGAAAAAGTGCTCTTGTGATACCGACTTTATTTTCAGAAAGACTAGTAGGTTACCAAGAAAAATTCTACTATACTTTGCTTATAGTCAGCCAAGGGTAAATTGCCATGTCTTCATCATGTTTTCTCGGCAGACATTTTGTACCAAAATATGTGGTTATCAATAAATGTTTGGTATTCATATGACGTAAAACATGGTAATTTCCTAGATTTCCATTAAGTCTCGAGATACCAGTTGTTACAGGGTTCAATTTACCATCAGCTGGAAGATAAAATATACTTTTACCTCTAGTTCTTCTCAGTCTCCAAAACAACTTAACAGGGAGAGGGTTGTTTTATTTACCCCCCGCCCCCCCCCCACCCCCTTATCCCTCATGCTTAGCCCCATTATTTTACGACGTTCGGCCCATTAGCTTGGTGATTTTATGTCCTTTCGCGCACCCCATTTCCTTGAAAATACAAAGACCTTTCATGCAATTCAGGTGTCGATTTTATTCCTGGCGAGCGATAGCGATCCCGTAATATAATTTCTTTTCTTTTTCTATGTGAGTGAGGGAGATAAAAGGCATAACTGCCTGTATCGAGTGCCTCCCCCAGAGCTGAAAGAGTGACAGGGCCAAAATAAAGGGATGTTCGAGCCAAAATGCCTAGACACACTGAGTTTGAAGCAATTTAAGTCATAGGAAGAGGGAAAGACTGATTCTGGGAGAGAGTTCCAGAGCTCAGCAGTTGAATAGAAGAAAGACTGAGAATAACGTTTCACTCTTGGGTTGGAGAGTTGCACAGAGTAGCGGTGGGATTGAGTTGAAAGACGGGTACTACGTACCCTACGTAGTTGAGGTGGTATACACTGGGAAAGCTCTGAGGAACATTGATTATTGTAGTAGCGATAGAATAGCGTGAGAGATGCAACATTGCAGCGAAGAGAGAGAAATTGCAGAGAGTTGGTGAGTGGACGGGAGTTAATGATACGATAGGCTTTCCTTTCTACTTTGTCTAGGAGTGCGGTGTGAGAGGATCCACCCCACACATGTGAAAAATACTCAATACAAGGATGCGCAAGAAGCTGTGTAGGGGTAAAAAAAAAACTTGAGGCGATTGAGCACACCCAGCTTCTAGGAGGCTGCCTTAGCAAGACTGGTAATATGGTCCTTCCAAGTGAGAGCAGAAGAAAAAGAGACATCAAGAATATTGAGAGAAGATGAAGGATTGGTTTTTGTATTGTTGAATGATAAGGGATAGTCCTCTGGTAATTCCAGAAGGGTAGATAGATGGAGAAATTGGGTTTTGGAAGCATTAAAGGTAACAAGGTTTTCTCCGCCCCAATTGGAAATAATAGTTACATCAGAAGATAAGTGTTGTATGGCTTCATTGAGTTTGTTTTTGAGGGATTGCTGGTTGGGGCGTTCTGGAAAACTAATTGAGCAGTCGTCTGCATATGAACGGATGGGACTGGAGGTACAGTTGAGAATATCATTTATGAAAATTAGAAAGAGAATGGGAGATAAGACAGAGCCCTGAGGAACACCGGAGTTGATAGGATGAGGAAGTGAGCGATAGCCGTCCACAACCGCAGCTTTGGAATGAACGGAAAGGAAATTAGAGACAAACGCACAGATGGAGGGATAGAAACCGAAGGAGGGTAGTTTAGAAATTAGAGATTTGTGGCAGACTCTATCGAAGGCCTTCGATATGTCTAACGCAATAGAAAAGATCTCACTGAAGTCCTGAAAGGAGGATGACCAAGAGTTAATAAGACATGAAAGAAGATCACCAGTAGAGCAACCCTTAACCCATGGACGGCGAGCGTCCTCATATGAGCCAAGGCCTAAAAAAAAAACTTTTAAAAGGCCCCAGTAGCACTTAAAGCAAGCAAAATGGTGATTAAGTGATATAATACTCCACCACATGTGTCAAAATCCCCTCCTGCCCCCCTTTCCGTCCCCCTTCAATTATCACCTATTTTTCCTCTTATTACCATCTTTATTGGTGTATTTATTGTGCTAGCATCTCCAATCCGGTTCCAATGCGTGGTGCCACACCTAGCAACAGCGTGGTGTGCTAGAGAGTGTGAGGGAGTGTGAGGGAGTGTGTCAGTGTGGCTTCAGGCCTCGCGAGGAGAGGGTGTGACTCTCCTCAGCTCCACACTTCATGAATGACCGGTCGGCAATTTTGACCATACAAACACTATTCTCACTTGTTTTACTGTTGTTACATGTTATTATCTTCATATTAAACGTAAAATAGGCGCATATGAATAAGTAATAACGATATTAATGGTAAAATGACGATTTTAGTCAAGAATGAACCAAATTACCTTCGCCCACCGCAATGTTTAAAATACCATACCTACGCACTTCTTAGGTTAATGAAGCCATACTGGCTATCTGAGAGTAGATTATGGAAAGAGAAATACTTAAGAAATTTGGAAGCAAGAATAGTTTCAAAAACTTCAGAGATACAAGAGATGAGAGCAATTGGACGATAGTTGGAGGGTTGAGAGCGGTCACCCTTCTTTGAGACAGGTTGAATGAGAGCAAACTTCCAGCAAGAAGGAAAGACATTAGAGGAGTAACAGAAACGAAAGAGTTTGCCTAGGCAGGGAGTCGGCACGGAAGCACAGTTTTTGAGTACAACATCAGGAGCACCGTCCAGACCGTACGCCTGCTTAGTATTAACCCACTGAGCCCCAGGCAATATAATATAAATGTACACTCCAGGCCCATCAGGTTGTCAACAACAAAAAATCCAGAAAATACCTGGAATGGGTTAGAAATAAAGAAAAAAACACAAAAACTCGATCCCCTAGGTCATTAAGGGGTCCTACGGGGCGCCCGGAAGTCGGAATTAACATGGGGAAATGGGTAGGCAAATACATGCCAAAACACGTTTTTGCGCGCTCACGCGCATGCAGCTGGACTGAGGATTTTCAACCAACGGCGTTGTTGCGTGGGATACTGTATACTGTAAGGGGAGGTGTGGTGGAGTGGTCTTGCCACTGGCCTGGTAATCCAAAGGTCCCGGGTTCAAATCCCGATGTATCAATGGGAAGATATTATTGGGATGGAATTTGTGCTGTACCTAGTATCAGTGCATTACCACAAGCCCACCGAAACGTCAATAAAATACCCTCATTGTTCCCTGATTAAATAGCACTGTATGAATATTCCCATATTCAAAATATGCTATAGGAGTGCAATGCCTTGTGAAGTTATCTGCTCAACAGGTGGCGTTGTGTGTGTGTAAGTGTGAGAGTCCGAGTGTAGGGGTTGAGACAGTGAAGCACGGGAACGAGGTGGCTTCAGAGATGGGGTCGTTTCGGGCCATGAGTGAGCACCGTGCATCATGTGAAGGCAAGATGGCAGGTGCTCGTTGTACTCTACGTGCTTCACATGTCTCACTCCCTAGACTGGAACAAGACCTCACAGGCTTCACTGTTCATTGTAAAGCGGTGAATGTTAAGGCTCTCAGCCTATGCCCGAGAGGAAGTAAGTTGGAATATAGAAAAAAAAAAAAAAAAAAAAACGCAGTTCCCAAACAAATCTCAGCCCTCTGGGTGCCATAGGACAGGAGTAATTAACCGCAACGCACCCTATGTGGCGCTGGGGTTTAGCGTTAGATACATTGCCGATGCATAACGTGCGTCACTGGTACTCGAGGGGTTAAGCCCAGAGAGGGTAGAAAGGACATCTTTAGAAGAGATTAGAATATTAGGAATAAGTAGGAGAGAGGATGGTGGAGAGGAAGGAAGAGCACCGGAATCATCCAAGGTGGAGTTTCTATTAAAAGTTTGAGTGAAGAGTTCAGCTTTGGCAGAGGAAGAAGTGATGGTTGTGTCATAAGAGTGGAAAAGGGGAGGTAAAGACGAGGAAGAAAAATTGTTGGAATGGTTTTTGGCTTGATTCCAGAAACCTTGGGAAGAGCTAGAGTTGGATAGTTCAGTGCATTTATTATTGATGAACGAATGCTTAGCAAGTTGAAGAACAGATTTGGCTTGATTCCGGGCAGAAACATAGGAAGAATGAAATTCTTGAGTTTTAACGTGTCGGTACCGTTTGAATGCTTCCTCCTTGTTGCAGACAGCAGTAGGACAAGCGTGAGTAAAAAAAAAAAATGTTGCATTAGTCTGAGAGAAATAAAATGGAATGTATGCTTCCATGCCCAAGAGGATTACCTCGGTAATGCATTCAGCAATCTCTGAGCAAAGTCATTCCATGGGAAATCAAAGAAGTACTGCCAAAGAGCCTCCCAGTCGGCAGCGCCAAAGTGCCACAAGCCCCGTTGGTTGGGAGGATCAGGTGGCCATATTGGAGAGATAGGACAGGTGACAGAGATACGTTTATTGTCCGAGGAGCCCAAAGGAGAGAAAAGATTGACAGTATAAGAAGAAGGGTTAGAAGTTAGAAACAAGTCAAGAATGTTGGGCCGATCTCTGAAGAAATCCGGGATACAAGTTGGTTGCTGAACCAACTGCTCTAGGTCATTTAGGATAGAAAAGACGTAGGCTTGTTCACCAGGTTGGTCAAAAGTATGAGAGGAGAGCCATTGGCAGTGGTGAACGTTGAAATCTCCTAAGATGGAGATCCCCAAAATGGGGATTGGGCCTGAGCATATAGATAGATAGAAGATGGAGATTTCTGCGAAGGGAGAGATAGATAGAATGTGTTCCACTTTAGAAGTTAGATAGTCAAATAATTTTGGATAGTCAGTAGAATTAGGGGAGAGATAAACAGCGCAGAAATATTTAGTTTGAGAGTGACAAGAAAGCTTTAGCCAGAGAGTTGAGAATTCAGAGGAGTCAAAGTTGGGAACACGAGAGAAAGCAAGATTGTTGCGCACATATACGCAATATCAACCTGTGGCTTGAAACCGAGGATAGAAGGATACAGAAAAGGTTTTGCTGTCAACAGTCTCAGACACCTGAGTTTCGGTGAGAAAGAGAAGGTCAGGGTTGGCAGAGGAGAGGTGGTGTTCTACAGAGTGGAAGTTAGAGGAGAGGCCACGAATGTTGCAGAAGTTAATAGTAAGAGTAGAAGATAGTGGTCCAGGGTATTTTGGAGAGTCCTTGCCAGGGCTCAGTTGGATGGGGGCATTTCTGCCCCCCCCCCTCGTGAGGCACTCATAAAATTCGTGGGTCACTCATAAAATTCGTGGGTCACTCATAAAATTCGTGGGTCACTCATAAAATTCGTGGGTCACTCATAAAATTCGTGGGTCACTCATAAAATTCGTGGGTCACTCATAAAATTCGTGGGTCACTCATAAAATTCGTGGGTCACTCATAAAATTCGTGAGACACTCATAAAATTCGTGAGACACTCATAAAATTCGTGGTTCACTCATAAAATTCGTGGTTCACTCATAAACATTTGTGAGTCACTCATAAAATTCGTGATTCACTCATAAAATTAGTGATTCACTCATAAAATTAGTGATTCACTCATACAAATTCGTGATTCACTCATAAGATTTGTTGTTCACTCAAAATGTGTGGTTACAATTCGTGGTTCACTTATACAAATTCGTGGCTCGCTCATAAAATTTGCGGTTCACTCATACAAATTAGTGTTTCACTCATAAAATGTGTAGGTCACATAAATATTCGTGGATCATTCATAAATATTCGTGGTTCACTCATAAATATTCGTGGTTCACTCATAAATATTCGTGGTTCATTCATAAATATTCGTGGTTCACTCTTACACATTCGTGGTTCACTCGTACACATTCGTGGTTCACTCGTACACATTCGTGGTTCACTCGTACACATTCGTGGTTCACTCGTACACATTCGTGGTTCACTCGTACACATTCGTGGTTCACCGGTACACATTCGTGGTTCACTCGTACACATTCGTGGTTCACTCGTACACATTCGTGGTTCACTCGTACACATTCGTGGTTCACTCGTACACATTCGTGGTTCACTCGTACACATTCGTGGTTCACTCGTACACATTCGTGGTTCACTCGTACACATTCGTGGTTCACTCGTACACATTCGTGGTTCACTCGTACACATTCGTGGTTCACTCGTACACATTCGTGGTTCACTCGTACACATTCGTGGTTCACTCGTACACATTCGTGGTTCACTCGTACACATTCGTGGTTCACTCGTACACATTCGTGGTTCACTCGTACACATTCGTGGTTCACTCGTACACATTCGTGGTTCACTCGTACACATTCGTGGTTCACTCGTACACATTCGTGGTTCACTCGTACACATTTTGTGGTTCACACATAAAAGTTCGGGGTTCACTCATACAAATTCGTGGTTCACACATAAAAGGTCAGACAGTCTCAATGAACCTTCATACTTCCAAATACCCTTACTAAACTGAATAAAATCATCAAATGATAGCAAGACTTACTCCTATCCTTAGTATAGTGTATACCGAATATATACAGTATATATACAGCATATATATATATATATATATATATATATATATATATATATATATATATATATATATATATATAATTATCGTTATTATTATTTTCAATAATATTTTATTATTATTATTATTAGTAGTAGTAGTATTACTATTATTAATAATACTTGCGAGGACTATTGATCTTGCTTGTACTGTACGAACCTTCCCATATTGGATGTGTAAAAGGTGGCTCCCCGGAAGACCAGGAGAGGCTCGCTGATTGGACTGTTCAGGGAAACAGGCAGGATTCTTCAAATGCCTTTTCAGATTTCAGAATAGTATTGGCAATGGTTGGTGGAGAGCTGACTGGCTGGCGGTGAAGGGAAGGAGGGAGATAGATACTGTAGCTATAGATAGATAGATAAAAATATCATGTGTATATATATATATATATATATATATATATATATATATATATATATATATATATATATATATATATATAGATATAGAGAGAGAGAGAACTTTGCATGTCTGTATATGTACCGTATGTGTTCATGTGAATGTATGTGTGTTCGTGTGTGTGTGTTGGGGGGGTAAGCATATATATATATATATATATATATATATATATATATATATATATATATATATATATATATATATATATATATATATGTGTGTGTGTGTGTGTGTGTGTGTGCAGCAGGGTGTTTTCAGTATGTGCGAGTGATTTTGTGCGACAGCATGTGACAATTTAGCCAGTGGGCAAGTGAGATACAGAACAATACAGACAGACAAACAGCATCTCTATATATTTATCCCCCATCCAGAGACACTAATCGACCCCCACCCCCGTCCATCACACAGAATACCGGACTAGCCTCTCGCGCCACCCTCGGACCAAAAGTTAATTATGCCCACTGACAAGATACAGACTAACAAGGACACACACAAAAAACACAAAATCCGCACGAAAACATTTATCGTTCTTTGAAACAAACCACTCGGTGTTTTACGCTTCGTGACGCCAAAATTATACGGTATATATATATTCTTGGCAGATAGGCAAGTACAAAGACACATACACACATACATACACACACACACAGGTCTATCTTCCAAATATTTGTCAAGCCAAAAGTTAACCAGACATGTGCGGACACTACAAAAATTTAGTAATTATTTGTTTGTTAAGATCAATATATTCTTTCTTCAGATAATTTGTAAACAGACAAAATTATTCACCTTCGGTGTTCAGGGTACCTGCTGGAAAAATATATGTCCATACTCTCATCCGGGACTCAAATCACAGACAGTCAGAACGAGAGCCTATACTTTAATCAACTCTACCACTGGGTTGGAGTCCTGGCTGATAGTAAAAACATTTATTAGCTCAAGTGTGTATATATGTGTGTACATATATATATATATATATATATATATATATATATATATATATATATATATATATCCTATACACATCTGAGTATCTGAGTAACTCTGTAACTCTCGGAAATACAATATGTCGGGAGATTTTAATTTTTTGGATGATGGAAACCATTTCATATCGACAATGGTAGTTCGCTGGCTGCCCTCCCCCTCTCCCACTCAAACCCTCTCAAATTAATTAAATAAATGGGGCGCAAGGTCTTAAAATCGTCAACCTAATGGGACGAACGTTTTAAATCTCCAAACAAATGGGGCTATGCGTAAAGGAGAAGGTAGGCCAGAAACAAAAAATGCCTGCCCTTAATTCATTTACACATGAGTTTTTTTTTGTTTTTTTCGTTTATTCCTGTCAGCATTTTTACCGCCATTCCTTCTATTCATTCTAGTTTCCTATTCTATTCAATTATTTGTTTCTATTCATAACTTCTATTCATTCTATTTATCTATTCTTATATTTGTCTATTAATTCTATTTTTCCGTTCATACTTTCTATTCATTCTATTTTTCAACTCATACCTTCTATTCATTCTATTTGTCTATTCATACTCTTTGTTCATTCTATTTGTTATGCATAACTTCTGTTCATTCTATTTTTCTATTCATACCTTGTTCATTCTATTTTTCAATTCATACCTTCTATTCATTCTATTTTTCTATTCATACATTATATTAATTCTATGTTTCTATCCATACCTTCTATTCATTCTATTTTTCTATGCATACCTTCTATTCATTCTATTGTTCTATGCATACCTTCTATTCATTCTATTGTTCTATGCATACCTTCTATTCATGTTATGTTTCTATTCATACCTTCTATTCATTCTATTGTTCTATTCATACCTTCTATTCATTCTATTGTTCTATTCATACCTTCTATTCATTCTATTGTTCTATTCATACCTTCTATTCATTCTATTGTTCTATTCATACCTTCTATTCATTCTATTTTTCTATTCATACATTCTATTATTTTATTCTATTTATCTATCTATCTATTGCCTGACGCCGCGATCCCCGAAAGGGTGACCACGAACGAACCGCCCCCATGCACCTTTGTCCCCAGTCAGTCGACGCCCCTCCCCCCAACCAGCACCGCCTTCGTTCATATACTTCCTCACTCCATCCTTCCACCTCTCTTTCGGTCTACCTCTCCCTCTCTGTCCCTCCACCTCGCTCTCGTACACCCTCTTAAGTCATTCTCTCGCTTTCCATACGTTCCATATGGCCGAACCATCTCAAGTTGTTCCTTTTCACACTTTCCAGCACATCTACCTCCACACCACACCTCCTTCTTACTTCCTCATTAGTCTGTCTATCCCTCCATGTAACTCCGCGCGCACGTCTTAAGTAATTCATTTCCACTGCTCTCACTCTGAGTCTCTCAACCAACGTCCATGCTTCGCTTCCATAAGTCAGTGTCAGGATTACCACACTGTCATGCAAGGACTTCTTCACTTCCATACTGACCACCCTATTTCTTGTTACTGCTTTCAGCATTCCTACAACCCTCTTCCCCTCTTGTACCCTCTCCCGCACTTCTTCATCCATAGTCTCATCTTTACTCAACACACTGCCCAGATACTTAAAAGAGTTGACGGTCTCCATAGCCTGACCGTTCAGCTTCACCTCACACTCTGTGACTTCACCCCTTTCGAAGACCATAACCTTGCTCTTCTTTTATTCATTCCACATATTAATTTTATTTTCCAATGGTATTCCTGGGACAATAATGCGGACCTTCTATCAGTCACAATTATGATCTCCGTCCCTTCCGACCAATAGTAATTTCACTTGCTTCCCTATTTTTCGGCTTGGTAATCCATTTATATACTGTATATACATATAAATATATATATATATATATATATATATATATATATATATATATATGTATATATATATGTATGTATATACAGTATATATATATTTTTTGTTATGTGAATGAAGGAGACAAACGGTAAGGCTGCCTGTGTAACAGCGCATTTTGAGCGACTGTACACTCTAGGGTAACTCATATAATCACATATATAACTCACACCCTTATAACAATTATTCACTTACTTAAGTATACTACTGTACATTCTAGTTGGGAATGATCTCCCTATAGATAGATCATCACCTCCACCTATAAAGGACTTAGTACAATTCTTGCAGAGCAAGCAAGGGTTCCCACGGTCTCCTCAGAGTATTGCAGCTACTCCAATATGATTGCTAGCAACTATGTAACGTGTAACACCACTCTAGTAAGAAAGCTGGCACCCAAGGAGGCAAGCCACACCAGTAGCAGATCAGACAGCCCCATTGGAAGGTCGACCCTTCATTCGGCTGTGGTAATTAATACAGTGAGAGAACGGTACTGTGCGATATTAGTGTGTGTACCGTTATCTATTTTCGCTATTCTTATCTTTTAATCTTTTACACGGAAGAATATATATTACAGGAATTTAGCTCAAATCTAGTTGCTTTTATAATATAGTGCAAGCTGTAGGCATTTCCCAGTCGGGTAGCTACAATACCTACAAAGACACTCATTAAACCAAACCAGCCCTAATTTAAGCATAGTATTTTTATTGGTATTAAAAACCATAGAAAAACCAACAGGGTCTTTGCTTCAAATCACTTACCTTAACAATTTACCTTTCAACATGTTTTTACAGTGAAAACCTGAACTACAAGCATAAACAATGACAATTAAGGTAAGAAGCAAAAAGTTATCCAACAGAATAAATTCCGATACAAGTGTCTATTGCTAATCTGGCAAACTCTGCGTCATATGAGTCTGAAGGGGTTAAGGGGGATGGGCGTATTTATTTGATCATTTGTGTATCTTTTTAGCCCTTTCACGCTTATGACGCGATTTTGAGCCTATTAGGGATACTTTAAAGCCTTTGTTACCATCAGGGGTATTTAGAAACCTTTAGTTTAGTTACTTCAACCTCTGCAGTTGTCTTTGAGTTAGCTGTGTTGAGCCTATTGGGGATACTTTAAAGCCTTTGTTACCATCAGGGGTATTTAGAAACCTTTAGTTTAGTTACTTCAACCTCTGCAGTTGTCTTTGAGTTAGCTGTGTTGAGCCTATTGGGGATACTTTAAAGCCTTTGTTACCATCAGGGGTATTTAGAAACCTTTAGTTTAGTTACTTCAACCTCTGCAGTTGTCTTTGAGTTAGCTGTGTTGAGCCTATTGGGGATACTTTAAAGCCTTTGTTACCATCAGGGGTATTTAGAAACCTTTAGTTTAGTTACTTCAACCTCTGCAGTTGTCTTTGAGTTAGCTGTGTTGAGCCTATTGGGGATACTTTAAAGCCTTTGTTACCGTCAGGGGTATTTAGAAACCTTTAGTTTAGTTACTTCAACCTCTGCAGTTGTCTTTGAGTTAGCTGTGTTGAGCCTATTGGGGATACTTTAAAGCCTTTGTTACCATCAGGGGTATTTAGAAACCTTTAGTTTAGTTACTTCAACCTCTGCAGTTGTCTTTGAGTTAGCTGTGTTGAGCCTATTGGGGATACTTTAAAGCCTTTGTTACCATCAGGGGTATTTAGAAACCTTTAGTTTAGTTACTTCAACCTCTGCAGTTGTCTTTGAAGCTGTGGGCAGAAAACTAATTTTGGAGAGGTTATTTTATGAGTGAGATAACTATTTCTTATTGCTAATCTGGCAACCTCTGCGTCATAAAAGCGTGAAAGAGTTAATATTTTGTTGTTTCCTCCCTAAATCTTAATCAAGGTTAACAAAACATACGCCCAAGACCCTCCAAGATAAATTTGTAAATTTTTCGATAGAAAAATTTCCCGGCCGGTTCCTCTTAGATTACAGGCAAGCTATCGCTGGCCAGGACAAAACCTCTCGCTCTCGCTCTCGCTCTCGCTCTCTCTGTGTGTGTGTGTGTGTGTGTGTGTGTGTGTGTGTGTGTGTGTGTGTGTGTGTGTGTGTGTGTAAGAAACGAACGCCTTCAACTAGGGCATTCCAAGAAAACACAAATAGTGAGTCTGTCCCCTTCCCACAACCGCCAACATCAATAGAGATGAAAGGGGTAACTGTCTTTGTCACACGAGCTCTTTTTTCCGGCAACTTTTACGGGCAATTGTAGTCCGACGTCTTCCCAATTTAAGGAGAGATGGGTCGTTTTTCTGGTCCCCTTTCTCCCTCGTTTTAAGCCCCATTTGTTTGATATCATAAGACGTTCGGCCCATAAGTTTCGCGATTTAAACAACTTTCGCCCCATTTCGTTGTCAATTTTAGACCTTTCCTGCCATTTAGGTGTCTATTATTTGCCTGGCGAGCGATAGCGAGCCTAATATGTTAAGAGAAACCGGACACTTTTCTACCGAAAAATTTACAAATTTATCATGAAGGAAGGTCTAGCGGGTGTTTTCCTAAGCTTGATGGAGGTCTAGCGAGGAAACTAAGAAATTCAAAAAATAATTAATTAATAAGCCCAAAAAAACGGCCCATCTCCCCTTAAAGTTTCCGATGCCAGTGAGCAAGAACCTCGATATATTACCATAACAAAATTGCTCAACGAAAATTGCCGGGAAAAAGCGCTCGTGTGATACCGACTTATACGGTCTTTGTCACTGCAGTCTTGTCTCGCTCGTGTGATACCGGCTTATACGGTCTTTGTCACTGAAGTCTTGTCTCGCTCTTGTGATACCGGCTTATACTGTCTTTGTCACTGCAGTCTTGTCTCGCTCGTGTGATACCGGCTTATACTGTCTTTGTCACTGAAGTCTTGTCTCGCTCGTGTGATACCGGCTTATACTGTCTTTGTCACTGCAGTCTTGTCTCGCTCGTGTGATACCGGCTTATACTGTCTTTGTCACTGCAGTCTTGTCTCGCTCGTGTGATACCGGCTTATACGGTCTTTGTCACTGCAGTCTTGTCTCGCTCGTGTGATACCGGCTTATACTGTCTTTGTCACTGCAGTCTTGTCTCGCTCGTGTGATACCGACTTATACTGTCTTTGTCACTGCAGTCTTGTCTCGCTCGTGTGATACCGGCTTATACTGTCTTTGTCACTGCAGTCTTGTCTCGCTCGTGTGATACCGGCTTATACTGTCTTTGTCACTGCAGTCTTGTCTCGCTCTCCCCCCCCCTTCTCGCTCTCTCTCCCTTCTCCCTCATGTTTAGCCCAATTAGTTTTGAGATTTTAAGACTTTTCGGCTGAGACATTTTTCTACCGAAAAATGTACAAACACATTTTGAAGGGGGTTCTAGGGAGTGTTTGCTTAACCTCTAGTGAGGAAACAAAAAATTAAATGAATGAAAGAATAAATAAACCAAAAAATTACCAATACCCCCTTAACATGTGTTGTAAAGCAACGAACTCCTCCGTCACCCCCCCCCCCCCCCCCCCCCCGCCACCCAAGTCACTTCAAACCCTCCTCATTATACCTTCCCTATTTGTCCTCAATTGCCCCAGGTGTCCACAATTACCCCCTTAAGGGCCCGTCACATCTACCCATTGCCGATGCCGATGTATGCTGATCAGGTTAATCATGTGTGTACATGTTTGACCTACGGCATATCGGCACCGAGGTCTAAGGCACCCACGGTAAGCCGGTTTTGATCGGGACATTGGCCGGCAAATCAGGGAAGCTTGAATTTGCCAGCCAACTTCCCGATCATATGATCATCCGGCAGACATGCCTTGGTTAAACCTGCGGCAGCCACAAGCGTTACGGAGGCAGCCGCCGGCTTAAATTGGTCCGTAATCACTCGGCAATGTCCTGGCGGTTAAGGTCGTAACATTCCGCAGGTGAACCTCTGCGTCCTTCTTCGGATGTACCTATGGTACCCATAGGTGACCGCTCATCACCTCGCAGGTGCGGTGTCGGCATGCAGCATAAGTGCATCTGCGGTGCACGACAGACCGGCCTATGGGTTTACCTGGTATGCGCACACAGCCGCCGGTATGCCACTGTATATTGTGAACCCTCGTGGATCCGAGTTTATCATATTCGTCTTGAACCTATGCATGCTGCCGGGCATGGCGCCGTGACCCGTAGGTTGACCGCAGGTATATTCGCTGGTTTGCCTGCGGCAGCCATAACTACCATGCAGTCCCGTTTGACCACGTTCACCCACGTTCATGCGCAGTTACCTCATCGCTGACACAGATCGGGTAGATGCGACGGGGGCTTTAGATGGTATGCTTGAACCGGTATGATTAGTATCGAGTATGCATCTCTTCGCTTAAAATTTGGATACCTAACTTCCTCCACAACTCTTGAGAAGTCTAAGAGTTTTAGTGACCGATTTGGGTTGAAAAGCCAATTTTGGGTGATCAGACAGCTAATGCACCAGATTGGTGTAAATGGCTGTTTTGGGGCGGCAAGATCTGATATGGATCAAGTGGCCAAATTAGGCTGAGTGACCAATCAAAAAGTTTGAATAAGATTCACTGCCTCTCTCCTCTCCCAAAGACCTTTGTTGAATTTTTCTCGAGAACACATTATCAGATACAACAAGAAGAAGCACAAGAACAAGAGTGAGAGATCTTTGTTGAATTCTACCCGAAAACACTTTAGCGGATACAAGAAGAAGAACAATAACATGAGTGAGTCGAGGGTCCATACACCTTCCGCTCGCTTACTATACGTGACGAAGGCAGAACACGGGGGTTGCCATCTTACGTGACTGACGAAGGCAGAACACGGGGGCTGCCATCTTATGTGACTGACGAAGGCAGAACACGGGGGCTGCCATCTTACGTGACTGACGAAGGCAGAACACGGGGGCTGCCATCTTACGTGACTGACGAAGGCAGAACACGGGGGCTGCCATCTTACGTGACTGACGAAGGCAGAACACGGGGGCTGCCATCTTACGTGACTGACGAAGGCAGAACACGGGGGCTGCCATCTTACGTGACTGACGAAGGCAGAACACGGGGGCTGCCATCTTACGTGACTGACGAAGGCAGAACACGGGGGCTGCCATCTTACGTGACGACGAAGGCAGAACACGGGGGCTGCCATCTTACGTGACTGACGAAGGCAGAACACGGGGGCTGCCATCTTTTTTGTTAGCCCTTTGAAGATAAAATACGCATTTATGTATTGTCTTCTGGCTATTATTAGAAGATTCAATTCAGATTAGGAAGGGTATATGGAAGTCAAGAGGTTAATAGAGATAGTCATTACCAATATATCATGCCAATAAATCCTTCTTCAACAGTATAAAATCTACTAAACTGGCTCTCATTAGACGATGTTATACAGCTTAGGAAGGATCTGTGGGAATTACAAGGGTAAAGACTATCTCAATTAACCCTCGGACTTCCGTATGCCCTTATTAATCTAAACGAAATTGTCGAATAACGACAATGTGCGACTTTAACCTCATGACTAAGGAACAAGTGGCTTATTTCTACACTTTTGGTAATGCACTATATTGACAAAAATTAGGGGACGGTGTGAAAAAAGCAGAGTCAAAATATCATACTGATCCAACTGTTTGTTAAGGGGAGTTATTTAGTTTGTTCCCTAGACCTCCATCAAGCTTAAAATTACACCCCCTTGAGTCCCTTTCAAGATAAATTTGTACATTTTTCGGTAGAAAAATGTCCCGGCCGAAGGCCGGTTCCTCTTAAATTACAGGCTCGCTATCGCTCGCCAGGATAAAATCAACACCTGAATTGCACGAAAGGTCTTAATATGGGGTGAAAGTTCTTAAAATCGCTAAACTAATGGGGCAAACGTTTTATAATATCAAAAGCAATGGGGCTAAACATGAGGGAGAAAGGGGTCAAGAAAAAAATCCCTCAAGTGGAGATCTCCCCTGAATAGATTATTCCCGAAAAACGATGCCACACGACCTCTGAAACCCATGGTAGAATAAACAGACTATAGTGTGTGGGCCGTGGTTTAAAATTGATAGAACTGTTTTTTGTTATTTATTTCCAGTACAAGCCAAACACTAAAACACATGTTACAAACATTTTATGAATGGAGGATGCCTTTAGGCACATGGACCTTTTTGTTTTATCTGTGTTTTTCCTTCCTCCGTTCATTGTCTCAAAAAAAAAACAAAAAAAAAAAAAACAAAAAAAAAAAAAACACACACACACACAAGTACGCTACACAAATTAACAAATATACCAATTAATATAAAAATAGCACCCGGTCATACACTCTAACCTTGCCAACGAAACTGTAGGTGTGGTGGACTGTACCTGGTTGTTAAGGGGAGATCTCCACTCGAGGGATTTTTTTCTTGACCCCTTTCTCCCTCATGTTTAGCCCCATTGCTTTTGATATTATAAAACGTTCGCCCCGTTAGTTTGGCGATTTTAAGAACTTTCACCCCATTTTAAGACCTTTCGTGCCATTCAGGTGTCGATTTTATCCTGGCGAGCGATAGCGAGCCTGTAATTTAAGAAGAAACGGCCTTCGGCCGGGACATTTTTCTACCGAAAAATGTACAAATTAATCTTGAAAGGGACTCAAGGGGTGTAATTTTAAGCTTGCTGGAGGTCTAGGGAACAACCTAAATACCTCCCCTTAAGGGGGAATTAGTTGTGTATGCTGGACCCCCTTCTCCCTCATGTTTAGCGCCATTAGATTTAAGATTTTAAGACTTTCAGCCTATCGTGATTTTTAAACATTTCATCCCATTTCTTTGTCAATATTCAGACTTTTCGTACAATTTCGCTGTCGATAGTTTTCCTAGCGAGCGAAAACGAGCCTGGAATATACTGTAGTGGCGAGACATTTTTCTATCGATAAAAGTAGAAATTTATCTTGAAGGGGGTCTTGGGGTGATTTTTTGTTTAATGCTTGATGGAGGTGTAGGGGGGAAACTAATAATTAAATAAATAATAAAACACTAATAATTATAAATAAATATATATGCAAATAAATCCGTCCATCCCCCCTTAGAGGTCACGGAAGGAAACTATTGGTGTGGACTGTACCTGTGTTGTTGTTGTTGTTAGCGGGTCACGTTGGTCGGTCTCCAGGTCGGCCAAAATCCAGCACTGCAAAGGGACAAGTAAGTAGTTGTTAATAGATATGATAAATCTACAGTTATACTACCCCTATTTTGTCGCTATGCTGTTGGTACTAATAGGTTAATATTATTAGTAGTAGACTTAGTATGGTTTGATGATGCGCAGAAATGTATATTTGACTTTAAATAGATACATTGAAGTAATACAAACCTATGGCAAAGTGAGACTTATCCACAGCGGTTTCTTCGTCCGCGGTTTGTTTACCTGGGTGTACAGTCGGTTGGGCCGCGGCGTACTTGTGTTTTGCTCCCTGCTGTCAATATATATGATGATTATGACAATAAGTCATGGGAGGGTGAAGGGGGCAAAGCCTCCCCTCATGGGGAACACGTTTTTTCAGAGGCTTGTAATTACTTCCAAACACTATACACTATATATTGATGAATATTAACACAGAAAACTATATAAATCCATGGGAAAATTAGTGACATTAATATAAAAAAAATAAAAAAAATAAAATAAGTTTCCGCGTCTGCTGAACCATCCAAAAACACGCTAAAAGGCGTGTTTTGAAGGGGGAGGTGGGGGCGGGGTAGTGGGGGAGGGGTAGTAAAACTTGATTTACCATAGATATAGTAGCTAATTCGGACAAGGTTACCATCTGTCTCCCATTCAGGTACCTCGATAATTATGTCATATATATAATCTGTATGACCCATTTATCATTCCTATGTATGTCATTACCATCGGAAATCAAAAATATTTCATTAGACTTAGTGGGTTAAATATGGGTGGAACCAAGAGAGGTGGCCATCTTAAATCAGTGGAGATCTATTTTGTATATTTGCCACCGTAGTTTTAGTATTTTGTCAACCTCTGCATCGATGCTAAGACCAGCGGGGGGTAACATTCAAGGAGACTACTGTAGGACTCTTCTTCTTCTTACCTCTGACCGGGTATAGGCTATCCTAGTGTTTACTAGCCTATACCCCTTTGAAAGGACATTAGCCTAACCTAACAACCTTACCTAACCTATCCTAGTATTATAGGTGGGGGCTGCCGCCCCCACACCCCCGCTTTGACTTAGATTTTTGGTGTATTTGTCTGTGAAGTGGGTATTTTTCAATGTATTGATAACGAAAATCCTCCATGCGGACTATATGGAGAAAAATATGGCGAATCTATTGGTGCCTATTTTCCCTAATAAATTGTTTCTCATAACGTCGCACTAGTGTCCTTGAATATTATCATAAATCGGCCCCAACAGTTCTAGACTAGTGGGTTATACACGAGTGCAATATAAAGATTCCATAGGCTTGCATATCTATAATAGATTATATATAATAAGGCGGCGAGCCTTATCTGAATAATTATCCTAAATTATATCCATAAATAAGATTAGGATAGTTACTTTTGTCTGTGTGTTAGTTTTTGTTTGGTGCATAACGACACAATATGCGTTGTTTATATTGTACCAACCACCTCTTTTCACAATAATGTACTCGTATAATTACCTTCCTATTTGGCCAAACAATAAAGAAATGTAAAAGGTTTCAAATTACCTGCGAGACTTGGTTAATTCCGTTGGGTGGTACAGTAATCACAAATTGTCAATCGCGCGACGATGTGTGCCTCCTACACAGTCTGATGGTCAACTAACGGCTCTTGTTTTCACGCCTGGTATAAAGGAGTATCTAATAAGGAGGTAGGAGTAAGATCTTTGTGTTTTAGGACCCTGCTATTAACTCCATCTAACGGGAAGCAGTCGTTCAAAAAAAACGTTCAGTCGACCAAATAAGTATATTTCGACCAATAATGGGTATCAGCACTATCTAAGTTACATTGCATCGTTTCAAGTGAGATATACAAACATGTTCCTATCTTTTCACACCCTCTTCAAATACTGACAGACATTAACCCTCTCCGACATATGACCCGATTTTGAGCCTATTGGGGATACTTTAAAGCCATTGTTACCATCAGGGGTATTTAGAAACCTTTA
The DNA here is from genome assembly GCA_032716605.1 of Paralithodes platypus. Lineage (NCBI taxonomy): Eukaryota > Metazoa > Arthropoda > Malacostraca > Decapoda > Lithodidae > Paralithodes > Paralithodes platypus. The sequence continues at coordinate 27,451,260 of CM064539.1, forward strand.
GTTTAGTTACTTCAACCTCTGCAGTTGTCTTTGAGTTAGCTGTGGGCAGAAAACTAATTTTGGAGAGGTAATTATAAGAGTGAGAGAACTCTATTTCTTATTGCAAATCTGGCAACCTCTGCGTCATATGTGCGTGAAAGGGTTAATACGGCACACAGCGAGCAAAACGTAATGACAGCGGAAACATGACTTATTTGGCCACCTGTACGACAAAAGTTCGTTCCCCCAAACCTACCACTGTGTGAATCTGAATCACCTGGGGGTCGAAAAACGAAGCTTTTATTGGGTGTAAATGGCACTTCTTTCAATGCTTCGTTTGTCGACCCCCAGGTGTTTCGGATTCACTCAGTGGCTGGTTGGCGGACCGAACCTTTGTCGTTGATAGTACAAAACGCTTAACCCCTTCTGTACCGACGTCGTTTGTGTATCATATTCTAGCTAAATTTAGACGATGTTATGCAGTTTAAGAAAAATCTGTGTAGTAAAAAGGGTTAAGTGAGATAGTTCGAAGCCTGTTAATTGCTGGAGGCCCTTTCAAAACTGAATATAATCGTCCAATAGTAGCAGAATAAAGTTAAAATGACGTCGCCGGTACAAAAGTGGTTAAGGAAACTTTAATTGTATTTGTTTTCATATGTTATGTCGAATATCTTCACATCTTCACCTAAAGGGCACGAAAGGTCTTAATATTGACACAAAACAATGAGGCGAAAGGTCTCAAAATCGCCAAAAAGGTTTCTAAATACCCCTGATGGTAACAAAGGCTTTAAAGTATCCCCAATAGGCTCAACACAGCTAACTCAAAGACAACTGCAGAGGTTGAAGTAACTAAACTAAAGGTTTCTAAATACCCCTGATGGTAACAAAGGCTTTAAAGTATCCCCAATAGGCTCAACACAGCTAACTCAAAGACAACTGCAGAGGTTGAAGTAACTAAACTAAAGGTTTCTAAATACCCCTGATGGTAACAAAGGCTTTAAAGTATCCCCAATAGGCTCAACACAGCTAACTCAAAGACAACTGCAGAGGTTGAAGTAACTAAACTAAAGGTTTCTAAATACCCCTGATGGTAACAAAGGCTTTAAAGTATCCCCAATAGGCTCAACACAGCTAACTCAAGGACAACTGCAGAGGTTGAAGTAACTAAACTAAAGGTTTCTTAATACCCCTGATGGTAACAAAGGCTTTAAAGTATCCCCAATAGGCTCAAAATCGCGTCATATGTCGGAGAGGGTTAATAAAACTGGAGGCCTTCCTATAAACCAATTTAAGGGCGGATGGCCCGGTTTTTCTGGGCCCCCTTCTCCCTCGTATTGACCCCCATTGGGTTTTAAATTCTATATCGTTCGGCCCATTAGTTTGGCGATTTTAAGACTTTACGTCCCATTTCCTTGTCAATATTAACATCTTTCGTGCCATTTAGTTTTCGATTTTTTCGTGACGTCCTTCGGCCGGGACATTTTTCTACCGAAAAATGTACACATTTATCTTGAAGGAGTGTATTTTGCAGCTTGATGGAGGTCTAGGGAGGAAACTAAACAATAATACTTAGATAAAGTTATGATCAAATAAATAGGCCCATCTCCCCTTAAGGGGGGTGACCTGTTTTTGTTCTGTCCTTTTCTATCTTTCATTGGCTTGTATCCATTTGGCCCCATTCAGCCTACTGTTTTAAGACGTTTATTCCCTTCCAGGTGTCAATTGTTTACTGGTGAGCGGTAGCGAGCCAGCATATTTTTTATTTTTGTTTGACAGCAGGCTAAATTTGTACATTTTTCGATAGAAAAATATCTCCGGCGAAGCCAGATTTCTTCATATAATGCTGGCTCGCTATCGCTCGCCAGGAAGAAATCGACACCTAGATGGGGATAAACGTCTTAAAATAGTTGGCTGAATGGGGCCGAATGGATACAAGCCAGAGAAAGAGAGAAAAGGAGAGAAATAACAAAAAGCAGGTCACCCCCCTTATCCCATAGCGCCCTTACTCTCCTCTATTACCAAACTCACCATGATACTTAATCACCATATCACAATAATCCACAACACGTCGGATCACATAGTGTTAACCCTTTGAAGCTCTGACGCGTTTTAGCAGTTTATTTTGGCTATCATTAGACGATTTTAGGCAGCTTGGGAAGTATCTGTGGGTTTTAAAAGGGTAAATACTATCTCAATCAACCCTTTGACTTCCATATACCGTTACTAATTTGAATAAAATCGTCTAATAGTAGCCAGAAACAGAACAGAAATACGCATTGGATCACATAGTGTTAATACTATATCAACAAAAATTGGATATGTGTTCATTGGTGGAAATTGCAGTCCTTTACTCGCTGATTTCTTGTTAATGAATGGAAAACTAAGAGAGGGACAAGCCAATTTCACGTCCATTTGTATGAGAGACAAAAGGCAGGCTGCCTGTAACAAGTGTCTCCCCCAAAACCAAAAGAGTGCGCACAGAGATCCAAATTTAAGAGACGTTGGGGGTCAATAGATAGATAGATATATATATATATATATATATATATATATATATATATATATATATATATATATATATATACAGGTATATATATATATATATATATATATATATATATATATATATATATATATATATAATTATAACATTAATCAAACAAATGGCTGTCACCATGAATACATATTGTTTAGGATGTATGCAAATAAATGTGCAATATTGTTGAATCCACATTTTCACTGCGTCCACTTTGACATTATAAAGGTCGTATATGTAGGTTGATACATAAGCTCGATGCTTTTTTCCTCTACATATTTCCCATAAATTGACAAAGCTCTCTCTCTCTCTCTCTCTCTCTCTCTCTCTCTCTCTCTCTCTCTCTCTCTCTTTCATTCGTTCCAAGCAGATTCAATTATATGAATGACTTCATCCCTTATATGATTGTAATTCAATGATCGAATGTTTAATTTGCGGTCTGTTAAGCAACTGGGGATTGTGCAAGTGAGTGAGTGAGTGAATGTGTGTGTATGTGAGTGAGTGAGTGAGAGTGTCAGGGTGTGAGTGTCAGTGTGTGTGTGTGTGTCTATGTGTGTGTGTGAGTGTGTGTGCGTGAAGAATGGACATATGAAAAATAAAATAAAGGAGAATGGCATAGTCAATTTAGGATTAACTTCCAACTGCCACGAGAGAGAGAGAGAGAGAGAGAGAGAGTTAAATACAGTAACATAGGTACACGGACTGCATAAACGTTGCAGTCCCTACTAGGCAGTCCGGCCGTAAATCTAAAATATAGAGTATCTGCTACCGTTTAAGAAAGGGACAGTAAAGAGAGAGAGAGAGTGAGTGAGTGAGAGAGAGTGTGAGTGAGTGAGAACGAGAGGTAGAGAGAACAGTCGAAGAATGAGAAAAAGAAATATAAAGAGTTTGAGAGAATTCAAATTCAAATTCAAATAATGTAATTTCACTAGTAAGTGTTTATTTTTTACAGCTTCAATTAAGATATTTATATGTTAACAAAACATATTACAAAGTCAAGGGTAAGATACATAGCACAAACCAATACAGTTGTGTCAAAGTACTAAATAACAGTAGCAATGTTATAGATGTGTTGCTTAAAAGGAGGCTTATAAGTTTACCTTTAAGATCAGATACAGTATAAGCATCTGTAATGTTAGAAGACAGGTTGTTCCACATCTTTGGTCCTACGACATTCATACATCTAGCTCCAGCATCTGTTCTAGTTCTAGGTACATAGAGACAATTTTGTTGTCTGGTTGTACTATTGGTTATGTCACTTTTTTTTTTTTTTTTTTTTTCTACAGTATATTCCAACTTACTTCCTCTCGGGCATAGGCTGAGAGCCTTAACATTCACCGCTTTACAATGAACAGTGAAGCCCGTGAGGTCTTGTTCCAGTCTAGGGAGTGAGACATGTGAAGCACGTAGAGTACAACGAGCACCTGCCATCTTGCCTTCACATGAGGCACGGTGCTCACTCATGGCCCGAAACGACCCCATCTCTGAAGCCACCTCGTTCCTGTGCTTCACTGTCTCACCCCCTACACTCGGACTCTCACACTTACACACACACACAACGCCACCTGTTGAGCAGATAACTCACCAGGCATTGCACCCCTGTAGCATATTTTGAATATGGAAATATTCATACAGTGCTATTTAATCAGGGAACAATGAGGGTATTTTATTGACGTTTCGGTGGGCTTGTGGTAATGCACTGATACTAGGTACAGCACAAATTCCTACTTACAGTAGGACATGTCTTAAACCATGTTGGATAGAAACCGTTTAGCACCTTAAAAACAGCAGTACATGTGTCCAACCTATACTTTTCTTTGCTTCTTAACTACCCACGTTCTTTTATTATCGGTGTTACGTGATCGTACTTCTTTGCACCACCTATGGCTACTTTGGCTGCAAAATTCTGTAATGTCTGTACACCGCTAGTTATTGTTACATTTGTTGTGGCCCATACCCGGATGCAGTAGTTTATTATACTCGGTACTAGGGATTGTACAACGATTATTCGAGAAGGTTTATCGAGACTGGCACTTATGCGATTAATAAACATTAGTGTACCAACAACATTTTTAGATAATTCATTCGTAAGTTTGTCGAAAAGCATAAATCGATCAATTTCCACGCCTAAATTTTTAACATGGTTACTTGGAGTTATAGTATCCCCATCAATATTGATAACTACATTACGGGGTACGTATCACAACACTTGTCGGTTACCAATGAAAATGTATTGAGTTTTACTGGAGTTTAGCATTAGACCATTGCTTAGGAAATACTTCTTGACTCTCAGTAATGCTTCTTTGGTATTGCGAATTATACTAGCAACTTCATCTGCATTACCGGTACACAGAAACTGAGTATCATCAGCATACTGGACCAATAGACCGTTCTTAAAGCTTTCGTATAAGTCATTAACACAAATATTAAATACAATTGGGCCCAGGATTGAACCTTGAGGGACTCCATATGTAATGTCCTCTTTATTAGAAATATAATTATTTATTCGGACAGACTGAGTTCGATTACTTGAGTAACTGTCAAACCAGAATGAATAATTTTTTAGCTTGAGACAGTTAGTTAGAATAATTGTATGGTTGACACAAAAACTTTTGATAGGTCGCATAGAGTAAGCAGAGATATTTTCTTATGGTCCATATTATTGTAAATTACATCTGTAATGACAGTGAGAGCAGTCTCAGTGGACAATCTAGGCCTAAATCCATGTTGACTGTTTGATAAGAGGTTTCTTGATTCTAAGTACTGAGTGAGTTGATTGGCGATTATTATTTTCCAGTATTTTGGAAATTACGGTGCTTTTGGTCGGAAATTGGTGACATTGTCCAGTAGGGAACACACCAGTGACTATAGAGGTATTAACTATACAAGCTAAGTAAGGTGCTACTATAGTCAGTGCATCTTTAACAAATCACCTCCGCTCAACCACCACCATCTCCACTACTATACAAGTTAAGTAAGGTGCTACTATAGTCAGTGCATCTTTAACAAATCACCTCCGCTCAACTACCACCATCTCCACTACCATCTATGCCAATGGTCTTCGACGAGCCTGGGAAATTAAATGCAAAAGTGGTACGAATGCTCAGAAACTTCAATTAATAATAGCAAGGTGGTCAGCCCACCATCTTTCATCTCTCCAACTCTTCATACTCACCACTTTACCTTCAACTTCAACCTCTACTTTCTACACTTGTGGGCCTCTACCTCACAGTTACCTACCTACCTAACACATCTTAATGGAACGTTATCTGACCCAACAGAGCCCATTTACCTACAGTTACCTATATCATCTTATGTCAACAGGTTGAGGTCTAAAATGTTCATTATCTAAAGAGGTAGCATTTAGATGATGATCTATAGTCTCATTTTCACCATGGAGACTACTCTGTGTTCTTTCATAAGTAGTTTTACCCACACTGGCGAAATAGGTATTACACTCTTCAACTTTAACTTTCAAATCATCAGCAGATAGTTCATTGGATTTACTCTTCTTATTAGGAACAATTTTCCGAATAAGTCTCCATGTGGCTGAGGTATTACCTCTACAGTTAGAAAGAGAGAGAGCGAGAGAAAGTGAGAGTGAGAGAGAACGAGAGCTAGAGAGAACAGTCGAAGAATGAGAAAAAGAAATATAAAGCGTTTGAGAGAGAGAGAGAGAGAGGCATTACAGACCTAAAGGGGTAGTGACCAGTGAATGCAGAGGGGTTATAGACTTGGTAGACTCGCCTGGACGCTGGGATGAATACATACAGGGGTTGACTGATAGATAGATGGATAGATATATATACAGATAGATACAGGGATTGGTTGATAGATAAATAGATGGATATATAGATATAGAGATAGATACAGGGATTGGTTGATATATATATAGATGGATAGATAGATACATGCATAGGTTGACTGATAGATATATTTATAGATAGATATTTAGATAGACACAGGGATTGATTGATAGATATATACACGCTCGCCAGGCATTTTGCAGACGTTAGCAGTTCGGCCAACTACGATCCCCGTTTTTTAGATCATAAGCGGCAGGCCGAACGCCATAATTTTGACTTTGCCACAGAAGACGTCAACTCTGATTACAACTGTGAGTTTACGATGAAGGAACTTCTCCTTGCCCTAAAATCCTGTAAAGGTTCGAGTCCAGGTCCTTCGCAAGTCACCTACGGTATGATTCAGCATCTTAGTCCGGACAACCTGACTAAGCTGTTAGCATTGTACAATGCGATTTGGACGTCTGGAACATTTCCAGACATGCGCACGTCATTCCGATCCCGAAGAGCCCTGGCCGCCTTACAGATCCCAAGCTGTTTCGTCCTATTGCGTTGACGGAGTGTCTCTGTAAGGTCTTTGAGAGGATGGTTAACGTCAAATTTCTTTTTGTTTTAGAGTCGAAGAATTTGTCAAATGTTCAGCAATGTGGCTTCCGTAAACACAGTGGTAAACTAGAACATTTAATGAATTTGGAGCATTGTATCGCCGAGGCTTTTGCCAACAATGAATTCATGATCGGGATTTTTTTAGATATTCATAAAGCTTATGATATGACCTGGTGACACGGAATACTTACGAAACTCTATGCTTCCAGTTTCAGAGGTAATTTGCCTATTTTTAATCGTAATTTCATGTCTGACTGTGCATTTGCGGTCAGGTTGCCCCATCACATAACATCGGACGTTTATGTCCAAGAGAATGGGTTGCCGCAAGGCAGTGTGCTTAGCCCTTCATTGTTTTTATTTATGATAAATTATATTCTGTCTTCCGCTCCGATCACCAGGAATCTTAAATACTCACTGTACGCTGATGATTGCGCGTTGTGGCATTCTTCCCGCAATGTGCAATTTTCGGCTGGGCGGATTCAAGTGGCCCTTGATTCCGTCCATCTTTGGGCCTTGCGGTGGGGCTTTAAGTTTCCCGTTGCTAAGTGTGTCGGCGTAGTTTTTACTCGTAAACTTAACGTACCTAATTTGCGCATCACTTTGGATAATGAGCCCATACCTTTTCAAAATTCAGTCAAGTTCTTGGGTATGCACTTTGATCGCAGGCTCAATTGGAAGTCTCATGTCAATTATTTGATTAATTCTTGCAGTAAGAAGTTAAATATCCTTAAATACCTTTCTGGTCGTTACTGGGGAGCTGACATAACGTCTTTACTGATGGTGTATAAGTCCCTTATTCGTTCAAAGTTCTACTATGGCTCGCAGGTGTATGGGTCTGCGTCCGCTTGTACCTTGAGGAGGTTGGATGTATTTCAGAATGTCTATTTGCGTTTGTGTCTTGGAGCCCTTCGGTGTACTCGTGTGGAGCGTATAGAAGTAGAAGCTAACGTGCCGCCCCTCCGTCTTCGTTGTGACCATATGCTCCTCTTGTTCAGTATTTCACTACACCGTAAACGTTCGCTCGGCCTTCCGGCTTGTGGGATCCTCCTGCAGTACGAGCATGTGCTGCATGGGGCCATCAAGTCGGTGGCTGTGCGGCTCCACTTCCTAACGCGACAGCTAGGTTATGACCTCTCTAATGTTGACCAGCTGGTTGTATTGAAGATAGCGCCTTGGGAGCTGCCCGCATATACCATAAATACTCAGTGGCTCCCTTCTCCCAAGCATCAGCCACCGGAGGTGGAAATTCGCCAGCTTTTCCGATCGGTCCTTATCAGACACCTAGCTTCTTTCCACCTCTACACCGATGGTAAGTCGGATGAATATGTGGGTGCAAGTGTGTGGTCGACCGAATGTCGCCTCAGGTACCGTTTGTTGATCCATACGTCTGTATTCACTTCTGAACTTTTTGCAATTGAACGGGCCATAGATTTTGCCAAGGCTTCTCCTCATGTAAACTTTGTAATTTTTTCGGATTCAAAGTCAGCCCTTCAGGCAATAGATTCATGTAGAACGGGTTCATCTGAAATCCAGGGCCGCATTATCAATAAGTTGCACTCAAGTTGTAAGTCCTCTCTGATTTGGGTGCCTGGTCATTGTCGTATTTTCGGCAATGAGCAGGCTGACGCACTTGCAAAATCGGCGGTAGAACTTGAGGGGCCGTTGTACGTCCCTCGGGATCTACAGTCAAGTCTCTCTTTCGGTAAGAAATCAATTAATCTTCTGTGGTAAGGTCAGTGGACCGACCTGACTATTCATACAGTTAAACCGACAATTGGGGTTTGGCCCTCAGCTAACCGTCGCTCCCGGAGGGAGGAAGTTATTTTTAGCTTGTCTGAGGATGAATTGCACATTCCTAACTCACATGAAACCATATATAGACTGTGTATCCCTCTCCTGATGTACTGCAGGGCAAATAACGTCCCCCATCACTTTGGACTCGATCCTGGGTGATGGGGATGTTGTTTTGGTTGACAAATTGATGTCTTACCTGAAAGAGACCAATTTATTCAGAGAGTTGTAACTTGAGTTATGTTTTTGGTGGTGGTGTTTTATTTATCTCCTATGTTCTTTTTTAGCATATTGTTTTATGCTATTGTGTTTACTCATAATTTATTATGTTCACAGGACCTCCTATGTTGCTTTGTTTGTTTAATTAACTAATTTTGTCTGTTTTCATTTTCGGGTAATATTACTTTCAGTTCTGTTTTGCTTTTTCCCCTTTGTCTTAGCATATAATGAGGGTGACAGTTGATGCTCTTCAGAATGTGTTTTGTCCTGACACTATTCTTCTCAGCTGATGTTGCCTTTATTATTTTCCTGTTGTTAATTGCTTAAGACCTGTGACGTATGCTGGGTTGTGATACTTGCCAATCTCGCATTCCAGTATTATGAGGTTCTTGGCAATTAACATGTTGCTTTAGTATGGCCTAATAGTCCTGTTGAGCTGATGGCCTTCCAATCAAGCTAAGACAAAAAAAAAAAAAAAAAAAAAATATACAAGGGACTGGGGTTCTCGTACAGAGGCAGTCCTGGCCGCGATTAAGGAAGAAGTCTGAGGTTCTCGAGCAGGACAACCTCCAGGTCTATATTCTCGGTATACCTGGGGGTATAAACTTGGGGGTCTCGGGGACTCCGGTCTCGTTCTTCCTGACTTAAGGTGGGCTTAATAATCCTCATGGGTTTATAGCCTCTAAAGTCCTATTTTAACTAACTAATAATCTGAATATACAATGAAGCAACTTGGTTGACCCGAGAACTTTCAGTCTTCTACTGTACTTCTCACTTCTCAGCTTGTTCTTCCTCTGTCCAATTGCTCTTCTTTCCTATTTTACTCCAGCCATCTGGGCTGAATGGATACAAGCCAGAGAAAGAGAGAAAAGGAGAGAAAGATAAAAAAAACAGGTGAATCCCCCACGAGAGGTGCATAGAAAAAGGGTTGACAGGTTCACTATAGGCCTAATTATTTGTGTTTACCCACCTCGCCGAAGGTGCTCTTTGGCCTCGGCGAGGTGTGTCTTGAGAATTCCGCGACGTCGCAAGGCCCTTCGCATGCCTTGTGCGGAGCATATCCCTGGCGGGTATACTCTCGGCGAGTATTCGTGCGCACGTCGACGACTAATCGACGAGGAAATCGCCGATGACTCTTGTGCATCGCCGATGTTGTCAGAACATCTGAAAGCATCGGTGAGCCGCCGTGCAGCGTTGCAAAGTTTTTTTTTGTGTGAAACCTTCCGCGATGTCTCGCCGATGTCGCCGATGTTCTCCGAGGGCCTCGCAGATCCCTCTGCGATGTTCGTCGATGCTTGCGAGGGCTACGACCCCTCGTCAGTCCTCGTACAAAATTTTGAACAATCCGAACATTTGCGATGACCCGCGAGGGCCCTTGCGAGGCCTTGCGAGTCAAACGATTGTCATTGGGAGTGTTCAAGATTTGTTTACGACATGTCACGAATGTGCCCATTTCTTGGTGTCGGCGTTGAAAATTGTATGAACTTGCAACAGTGGGAAAGGGGCATAAGTCCTATTTTAACTAACCCCATTTCTCAACTTATTCTTCCTCTATCCAAAACTCTCTATTCTCGTACTTTACTCTAGCCATCGTATCGTAGCCATATATATTACAAAATAGTTAATCAAAAAATAAATGTCTGAAAGAACTATTAACATCCACAACAATAAATATAAAAAAGAAACCTGGTAAGCCTCAGTAACTCGGCATATAAAGGTCGAGCACATCATTAGCATCATTAGCAGACTCCCGCTGCCAAAGAGGGATTTGTCTTGGTGTAATGCCTGCTTCAGCCCCATGTTATAAGCAGGGTAGAGACTTAGCCCGCCCCTGCTAGCCAGTTACCGTTAACCCTACTTAGCCCGAGGGTGTCATTTTGGGACCGTCTCTGTTTCGTTCCATTTGTTTGGAGATTTTAAGATGCTTCACCCCATTAGTTTGGCAACACAAGATGCTTCACCCCATCCAGGTGTCGATTCTGTTCTTGGGCGATCAGTAGAAAAAATATCGGCCATTAGTTGAATTTTTTGTTTTTTTTAATAGAAAATGGTACAAATTTAGCTTCAAGAGGGACTGGGTGGCCATGTAATAGTTCGAAAGAAGTCTAGTCGGGCGTTTGTGTTAGTCTAGAAGACAAACTAATATATATTGCTTGAAAATGGCAAAAACAAGCAAAATCCTCAAATAATAATTAAACAAAACATCTTGATATCCCCCACAAGACGTCGGATCAGAGAGTGTTACAACCCCTCGCGGTAAGCCGGCCATAAATACACCCTTCCCCGCGACTGTCTGTTTTCCATCAAGGCTAAAGGTTAAGGGGGGTCGCCTGCATTTGTTCTCTTTCTCTCTTCCTCTGGCTTGTATCCATTCGGCCCCATTCAGCCAACTGTTTAAGACGTTTATGCCCATCCAGGTGTCGATTTCTTCCTAGCGAGCGATAGCGAGCCAGCATTGTATGGAGAAATCCGGCTTCGCCGGAGACATTTTTCTATCGAAAAATTTAAAAATTTAGTTTGCTGTCAAAACAAAAATATATATATGCTGGCTCACTACCGCTCGCTAGGAAAATATTGACACCTGGATCGGGGGAAACGTCTTAAAACAGTAGGCTGAATGGGGCCGATTGGATACAAGCCAAAGAGAGAGGGAGAGAAAAATAAACAAAAAAAGCCGGTGACTTAAGGTGTCACGTGCTGATGCACCCAGGGAAGGTTCGGGTTCTAACCAGCGGATGGTTTGGAGGTTGAAGTCGCCCACGATTATTACTTCCTTGCCTGTGCTAAAGTCGGCTATGTAGTTTATCAGCTTAAGGTCTTCATTTACCGTGTTAGATGGGGGGCGGTAGGTAAGTAGTACGTACAGGTTGTATTTATGGAGGTATATTGCTATGGTATTAATGAAGTTTGGGTTGGTGGGGCATGATATTTTGATACTGTCTTTGGTATAGATGCATACTCCATGTTTGGGAATCCCTGAGGGTGAGTCGTTCCTAGTTAGAGTGAAGCCATTTATAGATAGGGGGGCATCGACGATAGTGGGGGTTAGCCATGTCTCTGAAATACAGAAGATGTCGGGGTTTGAGTCATGGCATAGTTTGGTTATGAGGGGGATTTTGTTGGTGGATAGGTTTCACAGGGAGGACGTGGACATCGTAGATTTCAGGGGAGGGCACCCATGCCCTGCAGGCGACGTAGACGCCCCGCCAACCTCAGGAACTTCTTCGTAAGCAGGAGGACCTTGGATTTAGTAGCCTCCGGTACCCCAACACCAGCTAGCAGGACAGGGAGGGAGAAGTCACTGACGCCAAGAGGTGTGAGAGAGGTCCTGGCTGAGTAGTAACGGGGACAGCTGAGGAAAAAGTGGAGGATGGTTTCGTCCACAGAGCGGCACCAGGGGCAGGAGGGGCTAAGGGCCAGGTTGACCCGGAAGAGATGGCCGTTGAGGGTGGAGTGTCCCAGACGGAGACGCGTTAATGAAGTATCCAGGGCACGGCATGGAGACCGCGCCCAAGGGAGGGGAGAGGAGGAAGAGCGATTGGCAGAAAGGGTAGTGGAGCGGAGCAGAGCAGGGACGGCTGCATTCCAACAGACATAGAGAGTGAAATACGTGTGAAGAGAAAGAGGAGAAATCGAGGGGATAGGATTCAACAGTGGATGTATTATGTGCTAATGTGGCCGCAGCATCCACTACGGTGTTTCCTGGTATGCCTGTGTGGGAAGGGACCCACTGAAAGTGTATTGTGTACCCACGAGAGTGGAGAAGGAGGAGGATGGAGTGCGAGTCAAAGATTAGCTTACGATGACCAAGTAAGTAAGTAAGTATGAGAGGACGGGCGCCTGGAGCTCAATAAGGCAAGGGAGGATTGAGAGTCGTTAAAAATAACAATTAAAGGGGGGGGGGGAACTGAATCTCTGACATATTCCAAGGCGCCCAAGATGGTGTATAGCTCCGCAGCTAGTATAGGGTGATGCCCGTCAAGCCTCCAGGTCCTACAAAGGGAGAGGGATGGGATGAAGCAAGCCGCCGTGGAGGAGGGAGGTGAGGGGACAGGCGTTCTGCGGCTCTGCCTGGGAGCAGGTCATTCCCGCCCTCAGACCATTCCGACTAGAAGATCCCGCCCGCTTAGCTAGGTCCTTCCCGCCCGAATGTTGTGGGTGGGAAGAGCCAAGCAATCAATCTTTCCTTGGCTGATTCCGCCCTCCAAGATTAGACCGCCCCGCCCATTTGTATGGTTCACACAACCTCAGCTGATCTTGCCTAAATGTGCGATGCAAAAGCCTGTAACCTTGAAATTCGTGATTGCATTATATATTTTGTCTATTATGATGCAATTTTATTCAGAGTAGGAAGGTTATTCGAGACAGTCTTAAGCATTTCAACTATCACAGATCCTTCCTAAGCTGTATGAGATAGTCTAATAATTAATAAAAAGGTGACAAACCTCAAGGGGTAATGTCACTTTTTCATGATCACTCCATTATTCGCTACTCTATTTGCAAAGTAACTGATTTCTATAAACATGGGAAATATGCTAATCACCATCGGCTGAAAATGGACAATTGGCAAATTAATTGGTTGTGATTTTTCCTATTAATGGGCGTGTTTTAGTCTGATCGTCATATATACAGTATATACACAAGGTTAGATACAATTACAAATTTCAAGGCTACAGGCTTTTTCATTGCACATTTAGGCAAGCACAGTTTAAGGTATACGCGAACCTTACAAACGGGCGGGACGGTCTAATCTTAGAAGGCGGAATCAGCCAAGGAAGGATTGATGTTTGGCTCTTCCCGCCCACAACATTCGGGCGGGAAGGACCTAGCTAAGCGGGCGGGATCTTCTAGTCGGAATGGTCTGAGGGCGGAATAGTCAGTAAGCCCGGGCCCCCGACATCCGACATCCAGAAACAAAGCGACCGACCTCCAACGTTTGTTAGTGTCACCGGCGAAGACAAATCCTCACCATTTATTCCATTTATTGGAACACTGAACAGGTAACTATGGTGTTCCTAGGTTTCTACATATATTCCTCCTTCCTTACAGAACGTAGGAGGCACCCCAATTTCGACACATTGCCCAGAATCCCGCATGTCCCATGTGCCTCCAACTCGATTTGGGAAGCCTAGCCTATGAAAATAATGTCGGTACTTAGGCCTATTACCGAAACTACCACTATTTGTTTCTCAATATTTGATGGCTGATATAAAATAAGGATGTTGCAAAGATTACAATTTGTTTCAACCACCGGAAATGCATTTTATGTGCACTAGGCCTAGGCCTATTTAAAGCACTGTAAAAAAAAAAAAAATAGGGCCTAGCCTATAGCCTAGGCTGATCAATCTACAGTTATAGCCTACTACCCCTATTTTGTCGTTATTCTGTTGGTACTAATGGGTTAATATTATTAGTAGTACCCTAGACTTAGCCTAGTATGGTTTGATGATGTGCGGAAATTTATATTTGACTTGAAATAGATAGGCCTAGGCCTACATTGAAGTATTAAAAACCTTCGCGAACCAATAAACAGGGAACGTGTGCTGGGTTTAGACTGTCGCGCACCCATAAACAGGGAACGTGAGTTGGGTTTAGACCATCGCAGAGACAGGTTAGTTTTCGGTTAGGTTAGGTTAGGCTAATGTTAAAAATAGGCTACTAAAATGCGACACATTAGCCTAAACAACACTGCATATCAAATAAAAAATAAAAAACAACAACAAATTACTTGAAAAACTTATCTGGCTGGAGATAATTTTTGGTAAAATATAGTTTCACGTACACAGCGACAAAAGGGAGGCGCCGTTGTAAAGGCGCGACCAACTATGAAGATCAGGGAAATTGCTGGGTAAAAGACGTAATATAATGATAATAAACTACATTAACGACATTAGCCTAACCTAACAACCTTACCTAACCTAACCTAGTATTATGTAATAGCTATGGTGCCGCATATGGGGAGATTTTTTTTTTTTTTTTTTTTACAGTAGGTATAATTCCTTATAATGCATTTCCGCCGCTTTGGACATATATAGGAATTAAGTATGGTATATGACAACTCTAAAGTAGCCATAGAAATTTATGAGTATGATGTGAAAGCGAAACTAGAATTAAACCTAATTTTTTTATCAAAATACGTTTTTTCCAGTTTCCGCGTCTGCTGAACCATCCAAAAACATGCTAAAAGGCGTGTTTTGAAGGGAGGAGGTGGTGTGGGGGAGGGGTAGTATAACTGGTCCTCCCAAAGGTGGAATACTGCTGCCAGCTATGGACTCCCCACAAGATAGGTGACATCGGCAAACTGGAGGACCTTCACCAGCAGGATCTGGGGTCTCCAACACATGAACTACTGGGAACGCCTGAAGGAGTTGCGGCTCTACTCCCTTCAGAGACGACGAGAACGTTACCTAGTGATTTATGTGTGGAAGACCCTAGAAGGGCTGGTACCTGACGTGGGACTAGTCCTCAACAATCACGTTAGAAAAGGGCGACTGTGCTACATCAAGAGGACTGAGGCTTCCTCTCAGAAAATAGCAACAGTCGCCCACAACAACTTCAGCAAAAATGGGGCTCGCCTCTTCAATACTGTACCAAAGGCCGTCCGGGAACTGACGGGAGTCACGACAGACTCCTTCAAGCGTCAGCTGTACCGATGGCTGGCTACAGTACCAGACGAGCCCCCAATACCAGGATATCCCAGCACCGCATCCAACTCGTTAGTAAATAGACGGAACGAGGGAGTTGCGGAGCTGCCTGGCTGCAGCGGAAGTCCACTTTAGCTGCGTCCACAGAGGACGGAATTCTACCAAGTATGACCAAGTATAAGTAAGTATTTACCCCTAGGCTACCTAGCCTAGGCCTAATTCGGTAAAAATTTAAGACAACACGGACAGGTGGGATCCAGGGTGTCAATCCACAAAATATGAATTGTGTTATCATTATGGTTTATTATTTTGTTATCATTATAGCGCGGCGAAGGCGCGAGCTCTAGGGGGGTATGCCCCCCAGATTTTTTTTTTTGAGAATTTAGGTGTCTAAAACAGTATTTCCTGCAATAAAAAAAACAATCAAGATGGAAAATATGGAGAACAAAATTGTGTCAATTTAGCCTAGCCAGGCTAGCCTACTTGTTTTTTTGTTTTTGGGGGGGGGGGGGTTCTGTTATCATTATACAAAAAGTTCATTTGCTTTATCACTCAAAAAAACGGCGTCGTTTGACACCCTGGTGGGATCTCATTTCTAATGGTAGTGTTGGGTTCCTATCATGTTAAGCTTCATTGCTATATAGGCCTACTTTTTATCCACCGGAAAAAAAAAATTCTTGGCTTTAGCCCAGGCCTTTTTTTTTTTTTTATAGCATTAACCTAACCTAAGCTAATAACCCCCAAATACATTTAGGTTAGGTTAGGTTAGCCCAATGCTAAAAAAATAAAATAAAGCCAAGAATTTTTTGTTTTTTCCGGTGGATAAAAAGTAGGCTAGGCCTAGCCTATAGCAATGAAGCATAACATGATAGGAACCCAAAACTACCATTAGAAATGAGATCCCAGCTGTCCGGGTTGTCTTCAATTTTTACCGGTTCAATGTTATTTAAATACCACAATTTTTTGTGATATATTTGAATATAAATATTGAATCTATATGCTCTAAAGATCATAAGAAAATTTGTTTTAACCCTCGGCAAAACCTAATAAAAAAGTATGGTACTAAAAAAAAAATCTTAACAAGGTTGTCATTGATACGGTACTTCCAGTTATCGATAGCTCTAAAGATCATATGAAAATGTGTTAAACCATCGGAAAAACCTAATATAAAAGTATGGTACTAAAATTTAATTTTCGTAACAAGGTTGTCAATTGGTACTTTCCCGTTATCAATGTACAATCAAAGCTGAAGATTGCACAGTGAACACCGTAGACTTCATCGACTTTCACCTTCGTATAATAGACATCCAATTTATTTATTTTTATTAACTAAGGGATTAGTACTCAACCAGCGGGGGTGTGGGGGCAGCAGCCCCCACCCATAATACTAGGTTAGGTTAGGTAAGGTTGTTAGGTTAGGCTAATGTCTTCAAATCACTATCGGGGGGAGGGACGTGTCTCAACATCGATCGATAGGCCTAATGGGGAAAATAGGTTTTCCCGAGATTTCTAATTAATTACAAACACTATATATTGATGCAAATGAACAATTTTGTTTATAAAAAACACTGAAAATTTGTGGTATTAAAATAACATTTTTCCTTTTTACCCCTAATTCTCCCTATTGATGGTGGTAAAACTCGTATTTAGCCCCTTACTGGCAAAATAGCCTAGATACTGATTTCAATAAGTGAGGGTGGTGGGCAAGACCCCTTTCATCCCATCCTGTATCCCAAGGCAAAAATTTTTATTTTTTTTAGTCTGTAAATTACGTTTTACTCTGAAAATGAGGTTTTAATATCGTTGGATAGCCTAATGGGGAAAAAAAAATCGGGGATTGAAACTAATTTAAACTAGGTTACAGTAGGCTACTGTAGGCCTAATGATAAAAACTACCTAGGCTAGCCTAAAACCAAAAAGAATAACCACAGGAAAAATGTTGGTAGGCTAGGCCTAGTTTCGGTAATACAGTACAGTATTTTTCGGTTTAGGCCTAGGCCTATGTTATTGTATTTGGTTACTGTAGATTAACCCTCCAGCCCCGGCTATGTATTATATGTATATTCCCCGAAACCCGGGTGTTTTGGCCGAAAAACGTCTAGGCTAGGCTACCGTATATTTGTTAATCTGACTGATTTCCGCGCATCCCCAAGCGTAGCTGTGTTATTTACCTGTAGAATGGCGTTAAGTAGAGCTCTCTAAGTCAAGTACTCACCTAATTGTACTCACCTAATTGTAGTATACAGGATTTGAGCCTAAGCTCGTGTTGTCCTGTCTCTCTCTCTACATTTATCCAATTTTGCTTTAATAGTTTGGATATTTCTTGCTCCCACCACCTCCCCATCCAACTTATTCCAACACTCAATGCTTCTATACGGGAAGCTGAACTTTCTTACATCAGACTTACATATAACTTTCCTCAACTTACAATCATGACCCCTGGTTCTTCCCTCGTCCCTCACCACAAAATCTCCCTTGTCGATCTTCTCAAAACCTTTCACACACTTAAACATCATGATCATGTCACCTCTCTCTCTCCTCTCCCTCAGCGTTGGCAGCTTTAGCCTCTCCAATCTCTCCTCATAAGGCAGGTCTCTAAGGCTAGCTATCATCTTAGTGGCAACTCTCTGAACTCTTTCCAGTTTTTTATTATGTTTTATAAGGTGTGGAGACCACACCACTGCTGTATACTCCAGTCTTGGTCGTATTATTGTCCCTATTATTTTTGCTAACATCTCTTCATCTAAATAATTCAGAGCTATTCTCATGTTAGTCAACACTGCATAGGTTTCACCAGTTATTTTATTTATATGCTGTTCAGGTGACAAGCTGTCTGCCACAACTACCCCTAGGTCTTTTACTTTCACAGCTTTACTAATTATTTCATCTCCTATTTTATATCCCCAAGAAGGTCTGTATTTACTTTTTCCCATCTCAAGAACCTGACACTTACTCGTGTTGAATTCCATTTTCCAAGTTTGACTCCACTCATATAACTTATCTAGGTCTCTCTGTAATTCTTCACAACTACTCCTACTTGTAATATGTTTCATTAATTTTGCATCATCAGCAAACATAGATATATATGAGCCTATTCCCATTTGAAGGTCGTTGATGAAAACCAAAAACATGATTGGGGCCAACACCGATCCTTGAGGCACTCCGCTTTTTACCCTTTTCCACGAGGAGAACTTTCCTTTTATTACTGTTCGCATTTCCCTCCCAATTAAATAGTTTTCCATCCACTTTAATAATACTCCCTCAACCCGCCCCACAGTCCTGAGCTTCCACAACAATCTCTTATGAGGCACCTTATCAAATGCCTTCTTGAAATCTAAGTAAATACAATCTACCTACCCCTCCCTCCCTTGTACAATGTCAATTACCCTATCATAGTAGCTCAACAAATGTGTGGTACACGAATGACCTTTTCTGAACCCGAACTGCTTGCTTGAAATTATTTCCCTCTCCTCCAACATACCCACCCATCTTTTTCTAATAATCTTTTCACAAAGCTTGCATATAACACTCGTTAAGGATACCGGTCGATAATTTAGCGGGTCTTCTTTATTTCCACTTTTATATATTGGAGTTATATTTGCTTGTTTCCATTCTAAGGGAAGTTCCCCCTTGTTTAATGAGTGTTGAACAATATTAAAAATAGGTCTCACTAGTTGTTCAGAACATTCTCTTAATACCCATCCAGCAATGTTATCTGGGCCCATAGATTTTCTCACGTCCAATTCTTCCAACAATGATTTTAGTTCATCCTTGTTGACTTCTATCGACTCTAGTCCCTGTATCTCGTTCAATTCCACCACAGGTTCTACATAGTCATCCTCCTCCACAAACACGGATGTTAATGTATCATTCATAATTTCACACATACCCACTGTGTCTTCATATAATTGACCCTCTACCCTAAGCTTTGTTATTTTTTCCTTTATTTTTTGTTTGCCGTTGATATAACTATAGAACAGTTTGGGTTCTTTATTACATTTGTTTACTATATCTTTTCAAAGTTCTTTTTCTCCTCTCTTATAGTCTTGACATAGTTGTTTCTAGCATTCTTATACTCATTCCATTTTTCCTCAGTGTGTCTCCTCACTTTATTCCATGCAGAGTCCTTTTTGTTCTGGGCAATGTGACATCGCATGTTAAACCACTCTTTCTCCTTAGCCAGCTTTCTATCCTTAAATGTTGGTACATATTTATCTACCCCCTCCCTGTAAATGTCTAGTAACATGGTGTATTTTACCTGAATATTCTGTTCTTGCTCAATAAATGACCAATCTATATTTGCAAAGTATCCTCGTAATGATTCATAATCCGCCTTACTATAATTTAGTCTATATTCCCTATGTTCCTCCTCTCTGCCTTCCAGAAATTCCACTGTCAATTCAAATTCAATCACAGCATGATCGCTTTTTTCCCATGGGACTCAAATATGTTAGGTTCTTTATTTCTTGGGGGTCTTTGGTGAATAATAAGTCGAGTCTTGATGGTTCATCACCTCCTCTAAATCTTGTATTTTCCATAACGTGTTGTGTTAATAGATACCCCATTGTTAGTTCAAGAAATTTGCTACCCCAAGTATTTTCATTTGAACCCGCATCCAAACATTCCCAATCCACCTCCCCGCAATTAAAGTCCCCTGCAAGAATAAGCCTATTTTTCCTTTTACAAATAATTTCTAACATACGCAAGGTTTCCAAAATTAATTCATTATATTCATCGTTGCTCCAAGATTTAGTCTTAGGAGGTAAATAAACTGATACAATGTCCAATTTTGACCTATCATTATCCTCAATTTCAACTGCTACCACTTCAGCAATGCTATCACCAAGTTTTAATTCTTTAGCAGTAATTTTATTATCTACCATGATCAACACTCCTCCTCCTAGCTTTCCTAACCTGTCTCTTCTCCATGTACTGTATCCTGCACAACTAATTATATTCGTGTCTACCTCCTGGTTAAGCTTAGTTTCAGTCAAACATACTACCCCGGGCCTCTCTCTCTTTACATATTCGTCAAACTCAATCTTTTTGGAAATTAACCCATCAATATTTGTATACATGAACTTAGCGTTTCCAGTATTTTCCCTATTTTTCTCGTCCCTGCCCGTTCCTTTCATTTTTGTACGTACCCCTCCCAATTTATTTCCTAGCTTGTCTCCTCTTCTCTTGTCTCCACCTGGACTGTTTCTCGCTCCGTTTCCACCTCCCCTCCCTCTGCCTCCACTTGGACTGTTTCTCTCTCTCTATCTCCACCTCCCCTCTCTCTGCCTTCTCCCCCGTCACCCGCACCATCTCCTTTTCCCTCCCTACTTCGTCCCTTCGCTTTATATACCATTTCTTGAGTTTTCCCTCCCACACTCTCCAGAAAAACTTCTTTTCGTCTTCTTTCGTCCTTTCTCCATTCTTTACATTTGCCTCGGTTTGCAATTCCTTTCTTATGTTTCGATCCTCAATACTCTTGTCTTTTCTAATTGTAATTTTCTTAAACTTGCTGGTCAAGTTAAGTCTCCATGTTACGTTCATTATTGCATCCACTGTTACCCTAGACCTAAACTGCACTCTCATTGGCCTTGTGTTTCCCTTACTATATTTACCCATTCTCCTAACTTCTTCAATATCATCTCTCCATTTGTTTCCTTCTTCATCGACATGCTTGATCAATGTTTTTACCTTATTAATTTCTTCCTTATCCCTAGCTTTCCTCTCAATAATGTGCTCCTCTATATCCCCAAATACAATAATACACTTATTTCTATCTATTGTTTCACGGAGGACCTGTTCATTTCTCCTCATAGCTTTTACTACCACTGATTCTAAATCTTTATTTTCCCTTTCTGATTGTTTCTTTTGTTCCTCCATGATTTCCTTCATTGCCACTTCCTTCACTTTTCCTCCTTCGTCATTAACCCATTTATTGTGTTTCTCCTTAATCTCCTCCACATGTGTTTTCATTTCCTTGGTTTGCCCTTTGTATTCTTCAAGTTGCAATCTTAAAGCTTCATTTTCGTCCGGAGTTGCCCCATATGAGTTTGAATTTCTTTTAGGCTAGCCCGACTCAAATCTTGTCCAGGCTCGATGTCCCCAGCCTGAGCACCACATATTGAACATATAGCCTCAATCTGTGAACTAACACTCACCTTCCACTCCTGCATATCCTCCTTCCACCTTTTAATGTCATTCAGCTCACGTATAATTTTCCCTAGAATGCCCTCGGTCTCACCGACTTCAAATCCATCAAAGTCAGCCATATTTGTTTACATCCACTCGCATTCACAATCGCTTGAATTATTTTTTTTTATCACTCGAAATATCCTCACTTGATTTTAATCTCAAATTATTTTAATACTGCATTATAATACAGGACAACACAAAATATCCTTATACTCAAGTTTAGGTGAGTTTATTTGACGAGCGCTGTAAACAGCTTGCTAGATCAGCTGATTTTCGGGAGCGTGGGTGCGGAGGTGTTGTCTCGTCGGTGGTTCGTGTGTGTGTGATTTGTGGTTGATTTGTGATGATGATTTCATTGGAGATAACTTTATGGCAAAAACAGCCACTTTACACTACTTTTCGATACTTAACAACAACATACAGGCACACACGAACAAGCGACGCTCTCCTTCTTGTGGCCGGAGATGCGGAGCGTCGGTCCAGCCGGCTGTTGTTTACATGCGTCGTACCGACGCCTCGCACACGAAGCTCACAGGCTTTCAACCACTGGGTGTTCAAGAGCCCTTCCGGGTACCTGTTTTATGCTTTTTTATGGGCGTTCAAGAGCCCTTCCGTGTTGTAGGGGTTAAGCTGATATAAATAAAAAGTTAAATTGCACCAATTCTTATTAGGCTAGCCTATAAAAAACTAGTAAATACGAAGGAGATCTAGGGAATTAAGAATAAAAAAGGCTAGGCCTAGGCTAAAGCTAAAATTTATAAATCGATCGTAATTCGTTATTAGTTTGGCTTCCGCTCTACGCCTTCAAAAGATGTCCCAGATTAAGAGATATGACTGTAGGAATCCATAAAAGAGTGAAATTGAGAAAGTAAATGCTGAAATTATGATACATTATGTTGTGAGGAGCTGCAAGGGGATTTCGATAAAATATACGAATGGAGCACCAAGTGGAAAATGAAATTTAATATAAGTAAATGCCATGTGTTAAATATGGGAAGAAGTGTGAATAGACCAAATTGGGAATACAGGATGGGAGATAATATAATTAGCAAGGCCGAAAAAGAAAAGGATTTAGGGTTGATTATACAAGATAACTTGTCGCCAGAGAAAGATATTAACAAGCTCTTTAGCGGAATGTATGCAATGGCCGGGAATATGAAAGTTGCTCTGAACTACTTGGATGAGACCATGGTAGCGAAAATTATAAAAAGTATGATTAGACCAAGATTGGAGTATGCAGCAGTGGTGTGGTCCCCGCATCTTAAGAAGCATATTCACAAGTTAGAAAGAACCCAGAGAGCAGTTACTAGATTGGTTCCAAGTCTCAGAGAACTGCCATATGAAGGGAGGCTAGACAAATTAAATCTACCGAGTCTAAAAGAGAGGGGAGACATGATAATGATGTACAAATGCACCCGAGGGCTGGAGAGGCTATATTAATTATGGATACAGGAATAACTAGAGGCCACAGCATCAAAGTAAAAAGACCTACCTGCAAGAACGATATCAGGAAGTTTAGCTTCCCCTATAGATGTATTGACAAATGGAATAGGCTGGAGGAGGAGGTAGGGGCAAGGAATATCCATATTTTCAAGAAAAAATTGGATGAAAGTAGACTGAGAGACGGGACAACACGAGCTTAGCTCAACTCCTGCAAACTACAATTAGGTAAATACAGTAAACCCCGATATTTCGGACTTTTTACTCGGAAACCCGCACTTCTCGGAATGGCATCTTGACAATTTTACCAACGCCTAAACTTCGTTTGTTGCGAAAATAGCCTCCCGAAAGTATACCTAGAATGGGAATCGAACCCGAGACCCTTGGGTTACGAGGCAGACATCTTACCAGTTAGACCAATAGAGATATACTGTACCACTTGGCCTGGTTGGCTCGACTATATTTCCACATCTTGTTGTTCAGTTTATGCTAACCTGGCCCTAGGTTAGATTAAGAATATTTAGATGATTTATGATAATTTCGGACGAGTTTACCCTCGCAACCCCTGTTTACTCTTGTTATGACGCGCAATCTCGAAGGTGCTTTTCATTCTCCCGCAGTACTTTATGGTAATTTAATGGCTTCTATATAATTTTTATGAGCAGCGGGGGCTGGGGGGAGCAGCCAGGCAGCCCCCACTCCCAGGTTAGGTTAATGATATCGTTGGAGGAGGCGGGCGAGGGTTTGTTTACGTCCACGAGTATGCCCTCTAGGCTGCGTTCACATTCGACGGATGGCCCAAGTCAAAAGAAATACCAGATAAAAATCTATATACCGGTAGGATGGTTGTAGTATAACAGGGCTAAATGGGAGTGGTAATAGTAGCAGTATCACTCCACTGTAGGATGGTTGTAGTATAACAGGGATAAATGGGAGTGGTAATAGTAGCAGTATCACTCCACTGTAGGATGGTTGTAGTATAACAGGGATAAATGGGAGTGGTAATAGTAGCAGTATCACTCCACTTCTACTAAAAATAAATTGCTTACATAATACAGAAATAGTGGTAGATTTTTAGGTCTGGGTTCAATTTTGTCGGTAAATTTTAATATTTTTTGTTTAATACTTTCTTATGTGTGTTTAACTATGTGAAACTTGCGGCAAATATATACATAGCTTAACATAGCTTATTAAGAAAGGCTATAATAAGCCTACAATAATAGAAACATAAATAAAGACCATTGCTTACCTTAAAATTAAATGCTTAGCCCAAGTGTCCAGGATACGCAATATTAATTGCGTATCATGGACACTTGCTAAGCATTCAATTTTAAGGTAAGCAATGGTCTTTGTTTATGTTTCTATTATTGTAGGCTTATTATAGCCTTTCTTAACTATTGATTTTTGATTTAGATCGAAAATGTGTGTGTCTGGGCTGTGGGGCGGGCTGCCGGCCATATGTATTTTTCTCCATAAGTTATGTTATTCCTATTACTGTATGCGAATCCCCAATTTATGCACCACGCTTTTCCGTCCATATAGACGCGTTTTGGGGGGTCTGACTGTACTAGGCCGTCGCATGGGGCCATCTGTAGAGTAGGGTCTGGCCAAATTTTGCGTCCTACCTTATTTTTATATTTTTTTTTTATTACACATTTCCTGCAGGAATAACACATACAGTATTGGCAAGTAGTATACTGTACGATACCAACACTTCATTATGGACGATAACATTCACAGATTCAGACCTGGACCTAATGCCAAAAGAATACCAGTAGCCTAAAAGTATGGTTTATTTGTGGGTGCATTTCAAAGTTTTAGTAGTTGTTTTACAATATTTACTATTTTCAAGCAATATTTTAAAGCCTTACATGGACACTTATCGCAGAGGAGTTGACCATTGCACCACCGTTTTCAGTTGATCCATTTTCTTATCATGTGCAATTTTTGGATGTGGTTTTTTTATTCTCCTGCACAGTACAATACAGTATTTTGGTTGTTGTTGTTGTTCCCCAGGCTGCCTGGCCGAACAACCCCAAGGCCCCGAGCAAGACCAAGGCCATAACCGACCGCCCCCACAGAACCCTCCCTGCCTACCACAATAAAGCCTGGGTGACCGAAGCCACTCCATGGCGGGGAGCTGAGGAGGGTGCGGAAACGTCCGGCAAACCAAAGCCCCACGCAGGGCCCTGTGCCTCTCAGCAATTATGAAGAGAAAGTTGAGGGGCAAAGGAAAAATCTCTTAACCCTCGTCTAGCGGGGGGTTTTGGGCTACAGTAAACTTCCGTTAATCCGAAGGGCAGCGGACCGGCCCTCGTTCGGATTAGTGGATTTTTCGGATTATCGGACTTTACCCCTATGAACCTGTGTATGACGAAAACATTGA
Source organism: Paralithodes platypus (assembly GCA_032716605.1). Lineage (NCBI taxonomy): Eukaryota > Metazoa > Arthropoda > Malacostraca > Decapoda > Lithodidae > Paralithodes > Paralithodes platypus. Next base: position 27,476,853 of record CM064539.1, read on the forward strand.
GGCATTAGGCCACCCAAATGACACAATGGTGCACACAATTAGGTAAATACACACATCTCATATGTTCATGAAATCACTTCAAAAGTTTACCATTGTCATTGTAGCCTATTACCTACTTCAAAACATTCAGATTAATGGTCAAAGGAATCTGCTGATATAAACGTCTTCTTCTTCTTCCGTCTACTAGCGAGTTTGTCTTGCTCTTGAAGATCAGATCAGATGTGGTTCGGGAAGTAATGCCTTAACAACGGCACTTCCCTGAGAGGTTCTTGTAATTTTCCTTTTGTGACGTGCTCTGTTATATTATATTGTATTGAAAGCACCCTTGTCTTGTTGTCTTGAAAGCACCCTTGGGACGCTCCGATCACTGAACTATAAGCGTATCGGAACGTCCAAAGGTGCGTTTTCAAGCTCAAGACTAATACGTCCAAAGGTGCGTTTTCAAGCTCAAGACTGAATGCGCTTGCAGAAAATGCGGTGCAAGCCAGTAGCGCATCGGAGCGTCCCAAGGATGCGTTCAAGAGCAAAACAAACTCTCTAGCAGACGATGTGGAAGAAGAAGAAGAAGAAGGTGTTTACGTTTATATCAGTAGCTTCCTTTAACCATTAATCTGAATGTTTTGAAGTATGTAATAGGCTACAATGACAATGGTAAACTTTTAAAGTGAATTCATGAACATATGATATGTGTGTGCTCCATTATGTGTCATTTGAGTGGCCTAATGCCTCAAAAAGGGGACTTTGGGACTTCTTGAAATTCGGATTTGGCCTCAAATTGAAAAATTCGGACTATTGGGAGATTCTAATCATCGGTCGTCGGATTAACGGACTTTTACTGTATTTTGGGCATATTCAGGCCCTCCTGAATGATCAATCAAGTATCTGCATGAAAAGAAATTTATTCAGCAAACAACTAGGCGCTATCAATCGTAGTCATGTACTTAACCTTTAACCCTCGTGGCCCGGGCACGTCCTCCTAAGGACGGAGGTCGTATCCGGGCGATCTGGCCGAAAAACGTCTAGGCCTAGGCTACCGTATTTTTGTTTATTTTAACTGCTAGAAATTTCCCACGCATCTATAAACGTAGTGCGGTTTCCAATCTGTAGACTGGCGTTGAGTAGAGCTCTCTTAACCCTCGTCTAGCGGGGGGTTTTGGGCTATTTTGGGCATATTCAGGCCCTCCTGAATGATCAATCAAGTATCTGCATGAAAAGAAATGTATTCAGCAAAAAACTAGGCGCTACAACTCAAGACAGAGCCCGAATAGGGACAACACCACATCAGAAAACAATGAACACACAAAAACAAAACAGAAATTCACACACATCCTCATAGATCTTGTAAATTGCAGATGGAAAGCAGTGGCGGACCTGCGGCAGATGAACCATTTACAAGAGTTTTTACTGCCTGGCGGACCGTTCGTACCGGAGGTGTTCAACGACAAAAAAAAGGTAACTTATTTGAATTTTTTAAGACCTTTCCTGTCATTTAGGTGTCTATTTTTAAAAAGACTTCACCGGTACTGAAAGGGGTACCATGAAATGGGGCAAATTCGGAAATTTTTTGTGTTTTTGTACCATCGAGTCAAGTTTTTAGTTCTATCGAAGATCTTTAGTATTATACGTGAGGCTGGTCCACTAGTATATCAAGTCATAGCAGCAAGAAAATATTAGATATCTATTATATACAGTAGGGTCTCGTAAGATACGAGTTTATGGTCGATGGATGCGACCGCATCTTACGATTTCGCATCTTAAGATACACGTAAAAACACGGAAAAACGTCCCGCCTAAGGCTCGCATTTAAAAAAAAAAATCACATCTTAAGGTTTCTCCTCGGATTTAGCCCACTTTGAGCCTCCGATTCGCAAATTATGGTCAGTCTCGCATCTTAAAATAATTAATTTATTATTTGGGGGCCCTCGCATCTTCTGATCTGGCATCTTACGAGACCCTACTGTACTGTACTATTACAGTTTCTTACAGTAGATCCTCTGGAAAAAGGCAAACTATGCCTGTGTATCCAGCTCAGTACCAGTGCTTGCACTGCTGCGGTCGTTCACGGTGTTGGCGGCGGCGGTAGCAGACGCAACATTTTTACTATTCTGTATTTTTGTTTTATAATCAAACTTCAAATCTTGTCTTCCCCATGCTTTATCAAGATTACTTTCAAACTCCCTTATTGATTCGGAATCGACTACATACTGGGGCAGTGCGTTCCACTCATTTACCACTCTATCACAAAATGAGTTCTTCGCCTTCTCAAGCCTATTTCTTTCTTTGTAAATTTTCTTAGAGTGTCCTCTCGTTCTTGTTCCCTCCCGCATCAGAAGATACCTCACACACATCCTCATCGTACTTTCCTGACACTATCTTAAAAGTCTCTATCATATCCCCTCTCTTTCTCCTATATGCCAGTGTCGGAAGTCCCAGTGTCCTCAACCTCTGCTCATAGCCCGCGTTCTTCAACGTTGGTACCAGCTTGCTAGCTCTTCTCTGCACTTTCTCCACTGCTTCTATATCCTTACCATATATGGAGCCCACACCTGGTTTGCATATTCCAGGTGTGGCCTAACCAGCGCTGTATATAGATTCCTGAAGATTTCTTCGTCAAGTGACACAAATGTCCTCCTTATCAGCCCTACAATTCTATTGGCTTTGTTTATCTTTCCGCTAAATGTTCTGAGAAATTTAACTTATTATCTATCACTACTCCTATATCCTTTTCTGCACTCACTTCCTCCATCGCTTCATACATACTGTATCCTACCTTGTCTATCTTGCTGGTCCCAATCCGCATGTACTTGCATTTTTTTGGATGAAAAGGCATTAACCAATGCTCAGACCATCCCTTCATGCCCTCCACATCTCCTTGAAGCAAACCCATATCTTCCTTACTCCTCACTCTTCTATACAGTTTAGTGTCATCCGCATACAGGTATACCTCACTTCCATTAGTTATAACTTCAGGCAAGTCGTTGATAAATATAACGAACAGCAATGGTCCCAACACAGATCCCTGAGGTACCCCACTTGTATTTTCCCTTCGCCACGAGCCTTTTCCATTCACCAATACCCTCTGTCTCCGATCTTTCAGGAAGGCTTCTATCCATTTCACACATTTCTCCCCTATATTATAGCTTCTAACTTTCTCTATTAACCTTTTATGTGGGACCTTATCGAAGGCCTTAAAAATTTCACAATATACCACGTCTATTACATCACCATCTTCTAGAATTTGCATCCAATCATCTACCACCTTAATTAGCTGTAGTACCGTCGACCTCCCCGGCAAGAATCCGAACTGTCTCCCACTGAAAAGTTGGTTTGACTTCATATGATCCATTATTCCTTCTCTAATTACCGTTTCCATTAGTTTACACACAACACTTGTCAAACTGACTGGTCTATAATTCCCTGGGTCATTTCTCTTTCCCTTCTTAAATATAGCTGTTATGTTCGCCTCTCTCCAGTCCATCGGGATTTGTCCTGTATTAAACGATACCTCAAATAACATTTTCAATGGCTCTACTAACATCTCCCCTCCTTCCTTTATGATTCTTGGGTGTATCCCATCCGGTCCCGGTGACTTACTTCTATTCATTTTTTCTATAGCCCTTCTTATTCTATGATATCATATACTATGATAATATATAATTACAGTGGAGCCCCTACCATATCTTCGCGACAGCAATCTTCGCTGTAGACACTAAATAGACTCAATTTCGCTGTAAATTAATCAATCTTCGCAAAAAAAAATTACGAGGCAAGTATGCCGCGGTTTTATTCTTCGCAGCTAATATTTCAATCTTCACGCCGCATTTTCCTGCCTAGCTGAGGCATAAACATGCTGGCCAGCCAATTACAGTCCACCATTCGGGCACCATCTAGCAACGTCATTGCAAAGCAGTCAATCACATGCATCCAGTAGAACGCCATTGGAAGTAAAGTGATTAATTATATTTTTTCTATAGTCCAGGAATAATTTGTAGCGAGGTCGGTCCTTTGAGATCAGTGCCTTATAAATTGTCCTTTCCTTCCACGTAAACATTGCGCTATTCGGTGTGCAGTTGGGTCTGAGTGCATTATTAGGTTAATATCCAGTATTGGATAAATAGATATCAATCGTAGTCATGTTCTTAACCTTTAACCCTCGTGGCCCGGGCAGGTCCTCCTAAGGACGGAGGTCGTATCCGGGCGATCTGGCCAAAAAACGTCTAGGCCTAGGCTACCGTATTTTTGTTTATTTTAACTGCTAGATATTTTCCACGCATCTATAAACGTAGTGCGGTTTCCAATCTGTAAACTGGCGTTGAGTAGAGCTCTCTTAACCCTCGTCTAGCGGGTTTTTTTGGGCTCTTTTGGGCATATTCAGGCCCTCCTGAATGATCAATCAAGTATCTGCATGAAAAGAAATGTATTCAGCAAAAAACTAGGCGCTACAAGCTTCAAAATGAGACCAGAACGAGCTACGTAGCACTCGTCGTTTTGATGCAGTGGTACCACCAACATGGGAGTTTAGCGTATAGCGGCATATTTTTTCCAGCTACACTGCCGGCCTCTCGAGAACAGAGGGAGCATGAGTCAGTGGGCGGCGGTAAGCCCTGGGTGTCGGCCGTGTGGCCTGCTGCTCTCCCGGCCATTTGCACTCTATTTTAACCCTTTAAAAACCTTTATTATGCTCCTAACTTGCTGCTTTTTAGATACGGACTTAAGTCGGGCCCCGCTCTTTAAGTGAATATGTTTTTTAAGATGCGGGGACCACACCGCTGCTGCATATTCCAGTCTTGGTCTAATCATACTTTTTATAATTTTCGCTAACCTGTTCTTATCCAAGTAGTTCAGAGCAACTTTCATATTCCCGGCCATTGCATACATTCCGCTAAAGAGCTTGTTAATATGTTTCTTTGGCGACAAGTTATCTTGTATAATCAACCCTAAGTCCTTTTATTTTTCGGCCTTGCTAATTATATTGTCTCCCATCCTGTACTCCCAATTTGGTCTATTCACACTTCTTCCCATATTTAACACATGACATTTACTTATATTAAATTTTATTTTCCACTTGGTGCTCCATTCGTATATTTTATCTAAATCCCCTTGCAGCTCCTCACAACTACTTTTATTTGTTATTTGGCTCATAATTTTTACGTCATCTGCAAACATTGACATGTACTGTAGGAGTTTATGCCTATGTGATTAAAAGACGTCTTTCGTAAGCTGCATAAAATAGTTTAATATTGTATCATTCCTGTTTTGGTTTGTTTGTTTTGCAATTTGTACATTTTGATTGTCGGGATATAAGTCAGAATAGCATCATCCGTATTGAAGTAATTAATATAGTTTTGACTTTATTGATATTACAGTGGACTCCCAGTATTCGCGCTTATGTCGTACCAGCCCCCTTCCGCGAATGCGTGGTTTCGCGGATACGTGGGCAGTGTTTAACATAGGTTTCAATGGGAAATAGGCTTAGGTCGTACCTGACTCGGCCTTCTTGGACCCTCAAACCATTATTTTTACCTACTTTATGACAATAATATGGACCAAATTATTAAACAGATACGGTGACGGACCTGGAAGAATGTGGAACAAAGTGTGGTACTGTCAGTGACGGTACCGGTACCACACTTTATTCCACATTCGTACAGTCACCCATAAAGTACCCATTTACCCCCAAATATATCCAATAAATACTGTATATATTATTTGAGAATACAGTACTTATAAATACATATTATGAGGAGATAACTTACCACACAAACTTTATTTGTAATCAGTCATTAGGCCTAGGCTAGCCTTACGCATCGGCATAATTTGCCGGCTTACGCTTGCTCTCTGTTTTGATGGTCCCGGGCATTCATTTCCATCATGATTACCATCAGGCCCTCTGTCCCTATCACTGAATGCTCTAAAGGCCCTAATAAATGCGGGAGATCAGAGGTTCGTGCAGAAAAAAGCTTGTAAACAGGTGGTATTCGACTTTTCCAACACTGAGCTGTGGGCTACTGCCTCAGCTGGGACGCTGTGTTGACGTCACGCAAGAATGCAAGATGGCCGACCAAAGCAAAACTCGGGATGCGCACTGACCCGCCTGATTCAAATCAGTGAATAGCTGGTATTTTGCCGTCTTTTTGCGCGGATGACGAGTAATGGGATATTTAGGGGTGTCCGCGAATAGTAAGGATCGCGGATAACGAGAGTCCACTGTATATGTTTTCACCAACCAACTTCACTTCTAAACTCGATTAATGAAATCAACAAATACATGTGGCACTCCAAGGACTCGAACCTAGGATACTCACACCAAAATTCCACGCATTTATGCATTACGCTATCAAGACAGTTAAGGAAATATGCTAACAACATTATTTCTTAGTTTCTTACAGTAGATCCTCTTGAAAAAGGCAAACTATGCCTGTGTATCCAGCTCAGTACCAGTACTTGCACTGCTGCGGTCGTTCACGGTGTTGGCGGCGGCGGTAGCAGACGCAACATTTTTACTATTCTGTATTTTTGTTTTATAATCAAACTTCAAATCTTGTCTTCCCCATGCTTTATCAAGATTACTTTCAAACCCTTATTGATTCGGAATCGACTACATAATACATACATATAACCTGTACAGATTGGTGGTGGCTTCCAGTACAACCGTTTGGAGGACTACAAGAGGATAATTGTTCAACCCTTCAACTACGGGGCCATCGGACGCAACGAAGACAAGAACTCTGCCAAAGTAATGTGAGTGTGTAGGAATGTAGTGTTTATTGTTTATTTGTACTGTTGTTTTGGTGATAATGTAGAGTTATGTTTACTGTTATTGTAGTGATAGCGTATAGTATGTTTCATAACAGCTGACAACCCCGAAATGGCGGGTGCCCAACCCCGAAAAGGGTTGAAATAGGGGAGCTATCCCCCCGCCAAAGGCGGCTTTCTAGGGCCTTTCCTAGCTGATGCTGAGAGGATTGGGTTCTAGTCATGTGGTGATGGGCTGGTCTATCAGAGTGAGAACTGAGCGATCTCTGCCATACCCATAGCTTACTCTGACTGTTCCTTTTACTTATATATTTTCTAGATCTCAAGTGACGGCGTCTCTTGCGTGGATTGACCTCCTAATCTACCAAGATTGGAAGCCAAAGCGTCACATCTTTCCTTTGCCCCTCAACTTTCTCTTCTTAATTGCTGAGGGGCACAGGGCCCTGGGTGGGGCTTTGGTTTCCCGGGCGTTTCCGCACCCTCCTCAGCTCCCCGCCATGGAGTGGCTTCGGTCACCCAGGCTTTATTGTGGTCGGCGGGGAGGGTTCTGTGGGGGCGCTCGGTTATGGCCTTGGCCTTGCTCGGGGCCTTGGGGCTGTTCGGCCAGGCAGCTTGGGGAAAAACAACAACAACAACAGCTGACGGTAAATATCCATGTCTCCATCGTGATTGATCTGCTTGGCTAATTATGTTGTTAATTAGGAAAAGTTGGCATTAATATGATTTAGATATGTAGGCTAATAGTTGCATATATTTCAATGAAGTAACGAGGTATATGTTGTAAGGAATTCAATTTACTGCCAGGTGAAAAAAGACACAATAGTGATAATTAGTGGATGGACTAACTGTATACCAGTGTAGAAAAATAGTGCTAAAAAGATACATAGGGGGCCTCCGAGTCAGACGGACCCGAAGTTGACAGGTCAATCCTGTAAGTTTAATGACACTGCCACGGATTGTCCTATTCACTGGGGACAAGTCCACTTGGAGACGTTTTATGTATAGCCACCCTCATAAAGAGGAATAAGACATCCGGCAATAGATAGATCGACAATTACAATAGTACTTGCCGCATAATTGTGTTGTTTGCATTCTGTTAAAGTGATAACTCTGGTGTAGGGCTTTGTTTTGTTTTAATAGGCTATCAATCTTTTCACTATGACTTAAATTGCTTCAAACTCCGTTTGTCCAGACATTTAAGCTCGAACATTACTTGATTTTGGCCCTGTCACTTTTTCAACTTCGAGGGAGGCACTCGTTACAGACAGTTTTGCCTTTTGCCTACCTCATAAAAAAAATAGTTTGAAAAGTGAACATCTTGCAAATATTCTACTTTATTTGCTATTGTGCTCCCTCAATCTTTGATTTAAAAAAAATAATAATACGTTTTAGCCTAGCTAGAAATAAGCCATAATCCACGAACGAAGCTTTGTAATTCTTAATATGACGGTATTATTGGTATATTATTTAGCTATAAACTCCAGAAGTTCCTATATAAGTTGAGAAAATTGTCTACAGCCAGGTATGCCTAGTTAGAAACCTACAAAATCATTATCATCAGCCATTAGGAGTCCACTTGCTGGACAAAGGCCTCCCTTAACCTTTTCCATGACTCCCGAGACTTTGCCATCTGTTGCCATGTTACCCCTGCAGTCTTTTCTCTCTGTCTCTTCACCTCCTGTCCGGTCTTCTATCGTCCTTTCCTTCTCTGGGGGTCCAGTGAGTTGGTGTTTTACTCCACCTATTGTCCTCTCTTCTTGCTACATGTCCTGTCCATCTCCATTTCTGCTCTTTAATAGTTTTAAGAATATCCTTGACTTTGGTTTGCTCTCATACTCACGATGCTCTCTTCCTATCTCTAAGTGTTATTCCTAGCATTGATCTTTCCATTGCTCTTTGCACACTTCTAAGCTTATTCTCCATTGGTTTTGTTAGTTTCCAAGTTTCAGATCCATAGATCATGGTTGGTAGCACACACTGGTTATATACTTTACGTTTAAGGCATATTGGTAGTGTACTTTTCATGATGTTCTGTTTGCCGAATGCTTTCCATCTTAGAGTGATTCGCCTTACTATTTCATGTTCATTGTCTTTTGTTTGTTTCATTACTTGGGCAAGATAATTGTATTCTTCTACTTCCTCTAGAATATTGTTATCAATCCTAATTATTCTGCATTGAGCCTTATCATTGTACATAACTGGTTTTACTCCTGTTCATTTTTAGACTTATTTTGAGTTTCTTTATTGAGATTACTGAGCATATCTTGGAGTTTTTCTGCATTATCTGAAATTAATACAAAGTCATCTACAAATTGGAGATGGTTAAGGTATTCCCCGTCTACATTAATTCTGTTTGATTCCCATGAAAATGTTCTGAAAACCCCTTCAAGACAAGCTGTGAACAGCTTGGGTGAGATTGTGTCTCCCTGCCTCACTCCTCTCCCAATCTTTATCTTCTTTGTGTCTGTGTAATCAGACCACAGCAGTGCCTTTTGTGTATACTGTACATTTTCCAGTAGAGACGCACTTCATGCAAAAAAACTGCCATGCAAAAAACTAAAGTACCTGAAAAGAAAACAAATACATCAAAAAATACTTTATGCTATTAGTGATGTTCTCAGTTTTATATATGTTTCATTAATTTGTTGTTCATGTAGCAAGTTTGCTATAGCTGTTATCTCTACTGAATCGAATGCCTTTTCGTAGTCTACAAAAGCTAAACAAAGAGGTTTATTATACTCCGAGGTTTTCTCTATTAGCTGGTTCATTGTATGCAACTGATCCATGGTTGAATATCCAGTTGTAAATCCTGCCTGTTCCCGAGATTGATTTTCATCTATAATTTTGCCTAACCTATTTGTGAGGATTTTGAGAACAACTTGTAAATAACTGATAAACTAATGGGGCGGTAGTTGCCGAGATCTTTCTTATCGCCTTTTATGTGAAGTAGAATCACTATTGCATTGCACCAAGTTTCTGGAACATCCCGCTCACACAAACATTGGGTGAACAGCTGAGCTACATTAGACCTCTTCTCCTGCATCCTTCAGAAGATCTCTTGTTACTCCATCATCTCCTGGAGATGTTCCACTTTTCATTTTGTTTAAGGCAGACCTTACCTCATCTACAGATATATGTGGGACCTTGCCTGTGTCTGTTGTTGAATCATTTGATGGAACTGTTTTCTTAGAACTTTTTTTACTTGTTCTGTACAGTTTATTATTTCACCATTGGTGTCTCTCAAAGGATTAATTTGTTGCTTACCTAAGGCTAGTTTATGTTGTGTTAGTTTGAGTTTTTTTCCTTTCCTAATAGTTTCTTCAACTAAGTCCATGCTTCTTTTCTTTCTTCTTCCCGTCGTCGTTTGTTGATTAGCTCATTTAGTTCTGCTCTCTCTATTTCATCTCTTTGTTTTGATTTCCATTGCTTTTCTTCATTTTATTAGATTTACAAGAGTCTGTGAGTACTTGCTTTCTTTACTGGTGTTTGTGTTCCCTATCTTTTCTGCTGTTTGTGTAATTGTTAATGTTAGGTGTTCGTTTACTTTGTTGATGTAATTTTCATTGCTGTTGAGAGCTTGGAATGTATTTTTAAGTTCTAACTGGAACTCCATAAAGAGACTGGATGACTCCGTTGTCGACGCCTGCCCGGGATGTAACACAGCACCCCATACCATTAAACACATCATAGAAGACTGCATTTCACACAACCACTTACACCAACAACACAACCTACACTCAATGAGAGCTCTGTGGGAAAGCCCGATCGTGGCCATGGCCTTCCTCAGGGACTCGGGGCTGTTCGGCCAGGCAGCTTAGGGAACAACAACAACAACAACAACTCCATCTTATTTCTATAGGCATATTTTCTTCCCGGGAAGTAATCTTATTTCTTTCGGCTTTAAGATTGAACTTTTCTATGCAGCATATCATCACTGATATGTTAAAAGGGAAAATTGAGACATTAAATAGGGTAGGCCTGTAGGCCTGTAACTGCAAGGTGTTTACTAAGCTGAATAAAGTCTTGGGCCTAGAAAAATGATAGTCAGTCTAAATGATAAATGTCCCTCAAACTCTTTTACAGTACAGTACTGTAATTAGTAAACAGAATATATAATATCATATTATCACCAACCCACCAATTAACTTGCAAATAAACCTAATGAATGAAATAAATGAAAGAAGTAAATACATGTATGTGGTACTGTACTCTAACCATTTGAACGTAGGATACTGGCACCGAAATTCCAGAATAAAGTTTAAAAGACGTCACCGGTACTGGCCGGGTTAATAAAATTGTCTATCCTAGCCGATTCACAAGTTGTGCCAACAAATGTTTGTACTATCGCTTGTTTTTCACCCACAATAATCACCTTAACCGTACTTTACTACCGTATGCATCACATAGTGATTTTCCGCACTCAAACACGATATATTTTGGAACCTCCCAAAATAACTATATAGCTACTATATACGTTTGTAATACGAAAACACACTTATTTGTTTTAGTTTTCGAAGGTTCATAAAAATATTTTCTAACAGCAATATTGGATTATACTGTACAGTGGACCCCACAAGGGTGCGGTTACCTAAGTCCGAGACATGTGCGCACCCTTGTAAAACGCACCCTTGGAGCTTAAGAACCTATGGGAAATTCACTATGTAGTCCGGGGACTCTTCAAACTTACCCTTTTTGCCAATAACCCGAAAAACATGAACTAAGGAAGACCTGCACAGTATAGAAATGTGATTAGATATTAGATAGAATAGGGGTATTACACTCACTTTGGATGGTTTATGTATGCGTGGAGGTTGGGATGTTGGTCTTACTGAGGAGCCTCGGACCCTCAGTAAGACCAACATTCCAACCTCCACGCATACATAAACCATCCAAAGTGAGTGTAATACCCATATTCTATCTAATATCTAATCACATTTCTATACTGTACAGGTATTCTTTCCTTAGTTCATGTTTTTCAGGGGTTATTGGGCGAAAATAACGCACGCTTTGCTTTTTTTGCGCTTTTTTCGCACCCTTGGATTATAAGCACCACACGGACATCTGCCGCACGGTTGGAGAATCGCACCCTTTTAGTGCGCACCCTTGCGGGGCCGACTGTACTGTATATATATCATTTAAAATGGTAATTTTCTGCTCATATACTGTTCATTAATAGGGCCGTCGGGTGGAAAATATTAACTTTAGGTCTGTTTTTGACCATACAGTACATACAAGTTTAAAGACCGTTTTGTCCACAGAGAATGTTAATCTCGCATCCTAAATGGCGGCAGGGATGCATTTGTTTTCAAAAAAAAATTTAGTTTTTAGATCGGACTGAAGTAGGGTAGAGATACCAAAGGAGACGAATTGTCCAGTAGAGATGCACTTCATGCAAAAAAACTGCCATGCAAAAAACTAAAGTACCTGAAAAGAAAACAAATACATCAAAAAATACTTTATGCTATTAGTGATGTTCTCAAAGACTACCAGCCTAATAGGACACATTTATCTTGAGAAAAAATAAACAAAAATAAAAATGAGATTTTCGGGGTATCTCTTAGCCCAAACCTAAGAAAGCGATTTTATCACAGCTCATTTTTTTCCTACTTCTCTAACTCGGATCGTTTTTCTTTTGTTTCAAATGGAAAGAGCATGTCTTGAACTATACTCCAGCATGGTTTCATGACTCTTGCATGAACGAGTGCTCGTGAAAGTGGGTGCGTCCCCATTGGTTCATGATATGGTCCAAAACCAATGGAGACGCTTTTTTTCAAACTAGGTTTAGAAGGGCATAAACCGCATGCATAGTAAACCCCAATCTCGCCCCACCTCCTCCTGTATTCATGGTTGAGTTTCCTTTGATGGTGGTGGAGCTACCTTCATTTGACTTCGAGGCCCAATGGAGACGCACACGTGCGGGCCATATAGAGACGCGTCTGGATGGGGTGGTGGTGTGCGTCTCCATTGGTTTAGTGTTATTTATTAAAGTTATCTGCCCTATTTATAATATTATATCTTATTTCAGTTGCAAGAATATTGAATTAATAGTGCATGAACTACAACTACAAACTAACAGAAATGGAAAATAGAAATAAATAGTGTATGAACTATCGAATAAAGATTAAATAATGACAGAAATAATCGTACAATTTGTTTTTGTCACGTAGGTCTAAGTGTGAGCTTTCGATACCCAGCTTCACAACACACACCCACACACTCAGGGGTCTAAATGTGGCCAAATTGCACTTTTAATCAAATTACTCGCATATTAATACAAAAAAACACGTTCGTCTGCACTGGACTGGGGTGCGTCTACTTAGGGTTTGGTGGTCATAAGGAGACGCACTTGATATTGGACCTCTTATCTCGGAAAATACTTGAAATATATCAAACATTGACACATCCATTAAAAGAATAACCATTTGGTAATATATCAAGTGAGTTTCAAGTTAAAAGAATGAATGAGCTTGACACTGATTTTTTTCTTGAAAACTTTCACACTTTTTGAGTCTCCTTTGGTGCCTCTACCCTATACGCGCCGATCTCAAATCCAAGAACTTGACAAGTGAAGCAGCCCTTAACAGGGTTGCCTGGAACGCCGCCATTAGGACAAGAGACTGAAACTGCACTTATGTGTGGAACACTCAGTCTTAAAATTTTATGTATGTATGTGTGTAAATAAAATAAATAAAAATAAAATATATGAAACTAATGAATATAAGTACTGTATACAGATCTACCTCGATTTACGATTGGGTTATGTTCCTGAAAACCCAATCTTGAATAGAAAAATGTGTATAGCAAACCCTAAAATAAATTGGGTAAATGGGGATGCGTTCTCGGACACGCCAAAACCCAAACCCAAACATCTTAAAAACCTATTATAATATCGTAAATTGGGGCATCGGATAGTGTGTGAGAGAGACGTGTACAGTACCTGATCCCACACCTTTCTTGGACAACTTCTCCTTGCAACTCCCTCCACATTCATAGACTTTTTCTTAACCCAATTACTTTTCACATGTCCATACCATCTAAGCCTATTTTTACGCATATCCTCACTAGTACTCTCAATGCTTAATTACAGTACCATTACGCTCTCAAGACAGCATGTCAGACGATTAACTAGAATTGATTGTAGTTTTTCCTTGGACTTTGTTATGAAGTGTTTTTAAAGTGTTTGTAATTTCAGATGACGACTACTGGAGCATGATGACAGTCCCCCTCCAAAGGGTCCAGTACAGAGCTGACCCCCCCCTGATGCCCTGATGCCACCCACTACCACTACATCCACCACCACCACCACAGGGGAACGAGCCCCAGTCACAAGTTCTGCTGGGCCACCTAACTTCACACAGGTACATTAACTAGAAAATTGTTACAGTATCTTTTGCTGGGGATCCCAAATGGATCCTTTGGGTTTTCTCGTGGGCAACCTAGATGTGTGTGATTTTGTGTTATGTTTTGTGTTGGTTTTCTGATATGTTGTGATGTCCCTGTTCGGGCTATGTCTCGATTCGGCCACACCCATAAAAAAAAGGTGGGAAAACTGGGGCAAGTGCCAGAGTATATACACATGTGGTGGAGTGGGTTCTTTTATTTCTAAATTATTATTTTACTTAAGCGTTGTTTCCACATAGCGATTTTTATTAGTTATTTTGTCTTTTTACTGTGTTCGTATATGTTTTGGTTTGTTTATTTTGCAAGTTTTACATTATAATACATCCATACATTTCCTCACTTTAATTTGTTTTCTTCCTGAAAAACAAAAGTACTGTCAGTGGATCAACCTTTATTATGTTTGTCTGTAAAATGTCTTCCTATTATGCAATTTTAATTGTCAACTTGTTAATGAAAAATAGATACTTAAGTACCATAGTTTTCCCCAATTATTGAACAGTGTAATAATGAAACCAATGAAATGATATTGTAAAACTTGCAAAACAGACAAACCAAAACAGGAATGACACAATAGACAAAAGAACTTATATCAAAATCTATTATACATGCATACATACTGTAAATGGTAGTAATTTGTGATCTTCGTACAACCAAAATTTCGCTGAATGGACGTTCTTAAGTCGGGGTCAACTGTATCCGAAAACCCTAATACGCGGGTGGGGGGTCGGAAAAAACACAAAATTGTCAATAAGTGTCTACAGTTCCTAATAAGCGTTTTGGGAGCCCAAAAGTGGTCATATCCGCCCTTTTTACCTAATACAGTACACGTGGACACCCATCATTTCGCGTGGCACCAGATATCATAATTATGTTGATATTACTTACCACATAGACTTTATTTGAAACCATAGTCATATTTAGCATACCCCCAGTAATACAAAAAATATACTGTATATATATTAAAAATAGAAAATAGAAAATATTTGGAATGAGTCTGAGCAAATAGATAGATATAAATACAGTAGATAGAAACTCATCGTCATTTTTCCGTGGCTTCATCAGACGCGGCACTTGACTTGACTCTGTTTTGATAGTCCCGGGCATTCAATTCCTTCATCATTACCACCAGGCCCACCGCCCCTATCACTGAATGCACTAAAGGCCATAATATACACGAGATATACAAGGTTCAGGCACAAATAAGCAAGTAAAAGGCGGGTGGACTTGAGAGCGTCTTGGCTAGTGTTGACGACATTAACCCATCGGATCCGGGGGGCCTCATATGATCCCGATCGCTGTGTCCGGGGCCATTTTCGTACAGTCAAGTTTCATAATTCAGTAGCTACTGATTGAGAGCACCTAGAGCAGTCAATATTTTTGCAAATTGTAGAACGTTTTGTTGTCTGTAGATTGCTGTTGAGATGACATCGCTACGACGCATGGTTGCCGAGTTATGATGATTTTAGCGGCGATTTGTAGCCACGCATTTTGCCTCATATGAGGCCTCCCGGATTCCTGCCAATATTTTTGTTTGCCTCATATGAGGCCTCCCGGATTCCGAGGGTTAACCCTCTCACCACGGAAGGGCTCTTGAACGCCCATAAAAAAGCATATAACAGGTACCCGGAAGGCCTCTTGAACGCCCAGTGGTTGAAAGCCTGTGAGCTTCGTGTGCGAGGCGTCGGTCCGACGCATGTAAACAACAGCCGGCTGGACCGACGCCCCGCATCTCCGGCCACAAGAAGGAGAGCGTCGCTTGTTCGTGTGTGCCTGTATGTTGTTGTTAAGTATCGAAAAGTGGTGTAAAGTGGCTGTTTTGGCCATAAAGTTATCTCCAATGAAATCATCATCACAGCTCAACCAGTTGACTTAGAGAGCTCTACTTAATGCCATTCTACAGGTAAATAACACAGCTACGCTTGGGGATGCGCGGGAATGCGGGAAGCAGTCTGATTAACGAATATACGGTAGCCTAGCCTAGACGTTTTTCGGCCAAAACACCCGGGCTTCGAGGAATATATATATAATACATAGCCGGGGCTGGAGGGTTAAAGTTGGCGGCCGTAACTTGCGCAAGTGACGCTGGGATTTGGGATTCACCCGAGTCACTCAGATTTGGCCTCCAAGCAAGAAACACCTTGACAACAAATGGCAGTTTATATTATTATTATTAATATGTTTTTTTCTTTTTTTTCTGGGTCTTCTTCTGGATGACCTAGATGTGTGTGAATTTGTGTTTTGTGTGTTCATTGTTTTGTGTTGTCCCTGTTCTTGCTCTGTCATGATTCCCCCCCCCCCCCAAAAAAAAAATAGGAAAAGTGGGGATTGGGCCTGAGTCAATAGATAGATAGATTTGTTATTCCATACACCAACAGATGTATACAGTATAGGGCATACAGTACACCCTGATGGTCCATATGATGTATACAGTATAGGGCATACAGTACACCCTGATGGTCCATATCACATTCAAAATTCATTCACTTGTTTGTTTATGTGTTCTAGTTTGATGTTTTGAGTCTTCAATTATTTTTGCTCTCGTTTTCGGTGTATTTTGTCTGGATAGCGTAATGCATAAATGCGCGGAATTTCGGTGTGAGTATCCTAGCTTTGAACCCTTGGAGTGCCACACGTATTTGTTGATTTCATTAATTGAGTTTAGAAGTAAAGTTTGTTGGTGAGAAAATATTAATTTTTGTCTGTGTTATTGTTCATAATTTTATCCACTTTTGGTTGGTATTTAGGGCAAAAAATATCAAAATTAGGCAATTTTTTTTTTCGAGGTGTCTACCATAAGCTATTTTTCCCATAAGGTATGTTTTTAGGAATAGGATTTACACCATACCCGAAAGAGGAGTTACGGAGCTCCGATCTTACTTTCAACCATCTAGACAATTTTACCAACACACCCATAAACTTCGTTTGATGCGTAAATAGCCTCCCGAAAATATACCCTGGGCGGGAGTTGGAGTTCATGGAGTTTACCTATTTCTAATTTTATAAGTATATTTGTGGAAACAAAATTTCCGAATATAATTTTCTATACATCAAGTACAAAACTATACAAAACAGTTTATTTAAATATTTTATTTTGCTAAAGCGTTGTTTCCACATAGCGATTATAATTAGTTCTTTTGCCTTTATATTGTCTTGTCCTCGTTTTGGTTTGTTTATTTTGCAAGTTTTACATTTTAATTTATTGAGAACATACATACATACATAACATTTTAAGACTGAGTGTTCCACACATACATGCAGTTTCAGTCTCTTGTCCTAATGGCGGCGTTGCAGGCAACCCTGTTAAGGGCTACTATACTTGTCAAGTTTTTGGATTTGAGATCGGCACGTATAGTGCGATCCCAGGTCTTCCTCCTCGGTCCACCCCTTGGTGCAGCTCCCTCCACAATCACAGACCTACATTTTTTCATCCAATTTTGTTCATCCATTCTCTCCACATGTCCATACCATCCCAGTCTACTTGTACGCATCACCTCGCTAATACTCTTTATACCTAAATATCTCCTCAGCTCATCAAATGTTATTCTATCCTGTAGCCTGGCCTGAGAAGTAATGTAATTATAAATGCATAAAGACTAACATATGGAATCATGGATCCACAAATTGTAATGAGTGGGGTAGCCTATAGAGATTATGGTATCTGACTGTACAGTACTGTATATATGAGTGGGGTAGCCTATGGAGATTATGGTATCTGACTGTACAGTACTGTATATATTTTGAAAGTTTAATTTCCGATAAATGTAAATGAATGTTTCCACATATAGATTTTGTTTAGTGTGTTATCGTTTCAATATTTTTTTAACTGTCTTAATAGCGTAATGCATAAATGCGCGGAATTTCGGTGTGAGCATCCTAGGTTCGAGTCCTTGGAGTGCCACATGTATTTGTTGTTGTTGTTGTTCCCCAAGCTGCCTGGCCGAACAGCCCCAAGGCCCCGAGCAATTCCAAGGTCATAACCGAGTGCCCCCACAGATTGTTGATTCCATTAATTGAGTTTAGAAGTGAAGTTGGTCGGTGAAAAAATATAAATAATTAGATTGGTTATTATGTATGTATTTATAATTTAAAATATTATTGTTTATTTAATATTGTTTGTTTAGTTTGCAAGTTTTACATTTTAATTTAAATACAGTACTTTAAATGTATGTACAGTACAGTACAGTATATAATGAGGCACAGACCCCATAGCTGTGGGTGACCGACTCGAGACAGAGCCTGGTTAGTAATAGGACAAAACTAGAGTAATTACAACCAGCACTAATGGGGCTTGTCTGAATGTGACGATAGTGCGTTGTTATGTGTGCGATTAGTTTGCTTGGGAACCAGATTAACTTGCTCATGAGATTTCATTATTTTATTTTATTGAGCATTATTTCCACTTAGCGATTTTGATTAGTTCCTTTGCTTTTATTGTGTCGTCCCAGTTTTGGTTTGTTTATTTTGCAAGATTTACAATTGAATTTGATAGCGTAATGCTTAGTGCGCGGAATTTTGGTGCGAGTACACTAGGTTGGAGTCCTTGGAGTACCACATGTATTCATTACTTTCATTGGTTTCATTACTTAAGAAGTTTATTTGTAAATGTATTGGTTGGTTGGTGAAAACAAATATGAATTGTTCCCGCTGATGGTACATTGGTATCTGGCCATCCTGAATACTCCACTATTTCATGAGTTATACAAGGTCTTTTTCAAGCTGATTTTAATTTGGTATCTCGACATCCTGATTACTCGACTATTAGCAAGATTTTGTAGCGAACTACAGTACTCCCTCGAATTTTGCGAGAATATGGTCGACATTGCAGGCCGCAAAATTCAAAATTTCAAATAACTAACCTTATGGGATTAATTGAATATGGTCGACATCTCATCATCGAGGGCCTATTTTTTGGTGATTTTTGTCCTTGTTTGTACACACATTATGACACATACACTTAATTATACATCCTACAATAAAGAAAAACACAGAAATACAGATTCAGGGGACCCAGGGCACAGGTAACACTTCAATTTTGCCCAAGGAAGTCGATTATGCGAGAGCGTGAGGAGCGTGGGAGAATCTATAAACAGTAAACAATGGGCGGCGGGGCGGCCTGACGTCACGATCCTGCTACCCCCCCCCCCCCCCCCCCCCCCCCGAAAACTAGTGCGGAAACACCGTATCATTTGGCGCCACCCGCAAAACTCAAGTAATATCGCACATATCAAGTCCCGCAAAAAGGTAAATTCTTGGGTCTCGTTCGCAAAATCGAAATTTCGCACATTTGAAAGACGCCAAATTCGAGGGACTACTGTAGTTTATTATTTTCTTTCATGATTTTATTTTGCTAAAGCGTTTTTCCACATAGATTTTGTTTAGTGTGATGTCGTTTCGATAGTTTTTATTTTAATGAGTTCTTTATATTAATTTGAACATTAACTTTTGATCGATTTCAAGTTTTATGTTTTGATTAACTTGCTCATGTAGTAATGTCCACCCTATGTGCTGGATTGTGTTCTTGTATTTATAAATAATTATTATTTTGCTTAAGCATTGTTTCCACAGCGATTTTGATCAGTTCGTCTTTTTACTGTGTTTGTCCAAGTTTGTTTATTTTGCAAGTTTTACATTATAATTCCACATAGCGATTTGGTTCTTTTGTATTTACATTGTCTGGTCCCAGTTTTGCTTTGTTTATTTTGCAAGTTTAACATTTGAATTATGATAAGTTGTCCATAATATGATGCAGACACATAGATAGCAGTATCATATTTTTCCATCAAGAATCGAGAAATCAAGCGCTAAATGATTCAATTTACCATCAGCTGGAAGAAAAGTAATTATATGTTTATTATGAAAGTTTGACAAATTGTGTTCTTTTATTTAACTCTGATAGCGTAATAGTTAGTGCGGCGAATGTGGGTGTGAGTATCCTAGGTTCGAGTCCTTGGAGTACCACGTGTATTTGTCGGTTTCATTAATTGAGTTTAGAAGTAAAGTTGATTGGTGAAAAGCTATGAAAAAATGTCATTATTTTATTTTGCTAAGGCGTTGTTTCCACATAGCAATTTTGATTAGTTCTTTTGCCTTTATATTGTCTTAGTCCCAGTTTTGGTTTGTTTATTTTGCAAGTCACAATTTACTAGAATAACTTGCTCATGTAGTAATGTACACCCTATGTGGTGGATTGTGTTCTTTTATTTCTAAATGTTATTTTGCTTAAACGTTGTTTCCACATTGCGATTTTTATAAGTTCTGTTGTCTTTATATTGTCTTTGTCCAAGTTTTGGTTTGTTTAGTTTGCAAGTTTTACATTTTAAATTATATTATTATTAGAAATGATTTAAATGAAATGGTTTGATTTACTTTATATATATATTGACTAACCTGCCTTCGGGTATTTTTATAATGTGTTACTAACCGAGTGGTGACTGGCTGGGATATTTGGGCCTTCCCTACGACCTGTGCGGTTAGAGGCTTGACTTATCAGGTTGCGGAAGACCCATTTATTCCGACGAGATAAGCCTTTTTTACACCACCCCTTTCTCTCTCTCCCTGTGTCTTATTCTTCTTCTCTTCGCACTGGTGGAAAGGGAAATCGTGGCAGATGACCATGTCAACGATGGCTCCTTGAAACCTCCGAGGGTCCTTGAGATACGGCTAGAGCGGTGAGATTGGATACGACCCCGACTGGTGCACCCTTGCCACTGCGAGGTATTAGATAGCTGACAGGGACCACTTCCATTTAACCCTCTGTGTACCGGTGATGTACTTTTCTTGATATTCTGGAAGGTATTAGACGATTTTGGCAGAATATAATGTATTGGACGATTTTGTTGAGCTTGGGAAGGATGTCTACCCATTAAAATGCTACAGACACTCAATTAATCGCAAGATCCAGGGTTCGAATCCCGGGTGGATTGTACGAGTTTTTTCTCAATTGGCTATACGTGCCGATCTCAAATCCAAGAACTTGACAAGTGAAGCAGCCCTTAACAGGGTTGCCTGCAACGCCGCCATTAGGACAAGAGACTGAAACTGCACTTATGTGTGGAACATTCAGTCTTAAAATTTTATGTATGTATGTATGTATGGCATGACTTGATTTAAATGGTCTCAATTAATCCTTTAAGCTACCATATTTATCTTTCCTAAGCTTCCTAAGCTTCACAAAATCGTCTAAGCTGAAATCAAATGAAAAATATGTTTCCGGTACCGTATGGGTTTAGCTGTATAGGACGCCTCTGAGAAATGTGACAACTGCAAAGAAGGCTACTGGGCATGCTACCAAAATGTACGGAAAAACTCTTATCGTATTAAAAACCAAGAGAAACGGCAAATAATGTTCCTGTAACATTATTTGCTGGTTCTGTTTTTTTTTAATATGACTTAGATTTTTTCCGCACATTTTAGTAGCGTGCCCAGTAGCCTTCTTTGCAGTTGCCACATTTCTTGGAGGTTTCTTCTCTCATTTTGTGTTTTTTTACTACAGTACATTGTTCCCTGTTGTGATCCTCACAGCATACCCTGCATCGTATGGTATTTGTAGTGCTTCTATGATAGTCGGACCTTTGGCCTTTATGACATCTTAACCCCTTCTGTAATCTGTAGGTCTATAATGATATTCTATCTATATTTTGACAATTTTTTTAAGTTTAAGAAGGATCTGTGATACTAAAAATATTTCAATAGTTTGAAGCTTGTTAATTGCTGGAGGCCCTTTTTCAACTGATTAAAATAGTCTTATTAGAAGCCACAGTAAAAGTTTAAGGCATGACACTGGTACTTACAATGCTATAGTCTATTTATTAAAAGTCGGCCAAAGCTCTTGAGTACTAACCTCTAGACCTGATCACGTTCTAAGGAGATCTCCCAAGAAAAATTGACCTATGCAGCGTTAGAAACTTCTCACCGAGGCGCTATGACATGGAGTGCATAGTGCCTCGGTGAGAAGTTCCCAACGCTACATAGCTCAAATTTTCTTTCCTTAGAACGTGATCAGGACTAGAGGTTAGTTTTCAAGAGGTTTGGCGTAGTTTTAACGAATACACTATAGCATTTCCAGTATTCATTATCATGGTTCAATGTTTTTAATGATTACACTTCATAAATTAGTGAACGAAATTCTCTCTGCTTCAAAATTCCTCGCTTGACCCCTTCACCGCCATTGTTATTTTCATCGTATTCTGGATTTATGTATGTACACTCGGTACAAAAAGTATCTGCACCCCTACGCTGATCATCAGGTGTGTACAGCTCGATAGGGTTGGTACCTCTGCCTGCAACTATATCCGATCGTCTCTGACACATGGATATAGTTGCAGGCGGAGGTAGCAACCCTATCGAGTTGTACACACTTGATGATCAGCGTAGGGGTGCAGATACTTTTTTGACCGAGTGTACATACATAAATCTAGAATACGATGAAAATAATAATGGCGGTGAAGGGGTTAAGTGAGGAATTTCTGTTTTGTGTATTATGTTTCATATTTTGTTTTGCTAAATATTTTGTTCCACATACCTGTACCTGTACCTGTACTGTACTGACTTTGATTAGTTGTTTTTTGTCTTTATATTGTGTCGTCCCAGTTTTGGATGATATTAAAATTGGCTACTGATTAACTAGGAATAAAATGCAAGTTGTTACATATATTTTGTTTTCTTTTCAGGTCAAGTGTTATGATGTAGCAAGAATCTGTTGGCTGTTGCCGTGGTGGTATGGCTGCCTGGTCCCGGCCTCTACTGCTTTAAGAAATGTAAGTACTGTACTGTATATTCATAATAGTTTTGTTTTTGGTTGCTTAGTTTATCATAATGTATGTTCCATCAATTGCATCTATTCAATCAGTTAACTTTCCAGTTACTTAAGCAGTTGATGCTTTTAATAAACCAGTGAAGTCGCACCTATTTCTGAAGGCTTATGATACTGCGGATCATAGAGTTACTGTACTGATGACTATAAACATATTTTGTGTTTGAAAAATTGAAGTTAATGCGAGCGCTCGTGAATCATCTTTGAGAATTGGCGCTCGTACAATACAGTACCAGCCTATTATTATTATCTACAGTTGTTGGCTTTGTTGTACTTTGTCGTGTACGGTGGCGCTAATAAGTCATGTCCCAGCTGTCATTACGTTTGGCTCGCTCTGTGCTGTATTAATGTCTGTCAGATGTTGAATAGGGTGGGTAAGTGTATTTACCTAATTGCCTAATTGTATTTACCTAATTGTAGTTTACAGGAGTTGAGCTAAGCTCGTGTTGTCCCGTCTCTCAGTCTACTTTTTATCCAATTTTTTCTTGAAAATATGGATGTTCCTTGCCCCTACCACCTCCTCCTCCAGCCCATTCCATTTATCAATACATCTATAGGGGAAGCTAAACTTCCTGATATCGTTCTTGCAGGTAGGTCTTTTTACTTTGTAGCTGTGGCCTCTAGTTATTCCTGTATCCATAATTAATATATCCTCCCTATCCAGCCTCTCCAGCCCCCGGGTACATTTGTACATTATCATGTCTCCCCTCTCTCTCCTCTTTTAGACTCGGTAGATTTAATTTGTCTAGCCTCCCTTCATATGGCAGTTCTCTGAGACTTGGAACCAATCTAGTGACTGCTCTCTGGATTCTTTCTAACTTGTGAATATGCTTCTTTAGATGCGGGGACCACACCACTGCTGCATACTCCAATCTTGGTCTAATCATACTCTTCATAATTTTCGCTACCATGGTCTCATCCAAATAGTTCAGAGCACGTTCATATTCCCGGCCATTGCATACATTCCGCTAAAGAGCTTGTTAATATGTTTCTCTGGCGACAAATTATCTTGTATAATCAACCCTAAATCTTTTTCTTTTTCGGCCTTGCTAATTTTATTATCTCCCATCCTGTACTCCCAATTTGGTCTATTCACACTTCTTCCCATATTTAACACATGACATTTACTTATATTAAATTTCATTTTCCACTTGGTGCTCCATTCGTATATTTTATCTAAATCCCCTTGCAGCTCCTCACAACTACTTTTATTTGTTATTTGTCTCATAATTTTTACGTCATCTGCAAACATTGACATGTAAGAGTTTATGCCTATCGGCAGGTCATTCACGTACATAAGGAACATGAGAGGTGCCAACACAGATCCCTGCGGCACACCACTCTCAACTTTCCGCCACGATGAGTAAGTTCCTCTAATGTTGGTCCTCATTTCCCTATCTGTTAAATAGCTCTCCATCCATTTCAGCAAACTCCCCCTGACACATCCTAGTGTCTCAAGCTTAGATAACAATCTCTTATGTGGTACCTTATCGAATGCTTTGGAAAGGTCTAAGTAGACGCAGTCCACCCATCCGCCTCTTTCTTGGAGTACATCTATCACCCTACTGTAATAACATAGCAAACTGGTAACACAAGATGTCCCTTCTCTGAATCCAAATTGCTTTGGGGTTATTATTTTCTTTCTCTCCAACATTTTCATCCATCTCTTCCTAATTAGCTTTTCACAAATCTTGCATACAATACTAGTAAGTGAAACTGGTCTATAGTTTAGAGGGTCCTCAGGGTTTCCATTCTTGTATATCGGAATGATATTAGCTCTTTTCCATTCAACAGGAACCTGTCCTTTATCTAAGGAAGCTTGAATTATGTCCCTCACTGGCTCCACTAATTGCTCTGCACACTCCTTTAAAACCCAGGCAGACACTTCATCCGGTCCCATAGCTTTCCTTACTTCAAGTCCTCTCATCGCAGATAACAGCTCATCTCTAGTTATTTCAATCTTACTAAGACCACTCTCCAGTACTCCCGCTGTGGTTCGTCAAAACCTTCCTCTCTAGTAAAAACTGACCCCAATTTGTTATTCATTACCTCACACATGTCCGATACATTTTCATACGTCCTAGCATCAACTCTTAATTTAGTAATTTGTTTCTTTACCTTCAACTTACTGTTTATATATTTATAAAATAATCTAGGGTCACTTTCACATTTATTTACTATGTTCTTCTCATAGTTCATTTTAACTTGCCTAATTATATTAACATATCTATTCCTCTCCTGTTTATATTTATTCCGATTACTCTCAGTGTTCCTTCTTCTTAATCTAGCCCAAGCTGCATCACGCCTACCCAAAGCTCTTTTGCATTTCAAATTAAACCAATCTTTCTGCTTAGTAAAATTTCCAGTTTTATATCTTGGGACAAACATATTGGTTCCTACTCTATAAATTTCGAGGAATCTACTATATTTACCTTGTACGTCCCGTTCCTTCAAAATAAGATCCCAATCTACTCCCTCTAAATATCTTTTCAAGGATACATAATCAGCTTTACTATAATTTAATCTGTCATTTATGTAGCTATTGTCTAATCTATTGGCATTACTCGAGGTCAACTTCCATTTTAGTAATAGGTGATCACTTTTACCTACAGGACATAGATAGATTATATCACTAATTTCGTGAGGATCTTTTGTAAAAATCAGATCGAGTTTAGAAGGTTCGTTATTACCCCTCATTCTTGTATTTTCCTTCACATGTTGTGTAAGTACATTTTCCGTAACCAACTCCACTAGCCGACTTCCCCAAGATCTCTGATTTGGCCCTGCATCTCCCGATTCCCAATCAACCTCACTACAGTTGAAATCTCCTACCAAGATCAATCGATTCTTCCTTAAAAGCAATCTTCTCAACGACTGAATCATATCCTCTACCATCTCCTCAAACTCCAACTCCCTCCATGCTCTGGTCTTTGGTGGCATGTAAGCTACTGCTATGTCAAGCTTTTTTCCTTCTATATCATTGAGTTCAACTGCCATTATTTCTGCCTTGTCATTATTTAACTCCACGTGCTTTGCTGTTCTAGGGTGTAGGGACATGTTTGTATATATCACTCGATATGAAGCTTGGATGATACGAATTATTGATCAAAATATACTTGGTGCCGAGACATGACTTATTAGCACCACTGTACTTTGTTGTGTACTATTATGCATTTCTGTAGTTGGTGTTTACTTGTGAATATTTTGATTGTATTGTTCTTTGCTTGGGTACTTTATATATTGGTTAGACACTTATGGTTTTCAGAATGGCTTGATTTGAGTAGTTTGCTTTGTCATTGGAACTCTCTCCCAGAATCAGTATTTCCCTGTTCTTATGACTTGCTCCGTGTGTGCTGGCATTTTGGTTCGAACGTCCTTGATTTTGGCCGTCACTCTTTCAACTCTGGGGGAAGACACTCGCTACAGGCAGTTTTGCTTTTTGTCTCCCTCACTCATATAGAAAAAAACAAATAGGTCTTGCTTGTGTATTATGGGTATATATTTGATAAGCTCTTGTTTGCTCGAATAGTTTACTTTGATATTTTCTCTACTTTTGAAAAGCCTCCTGTTGTTGCTCCCTTTTCTTTGCTTGTCAGTTTGTTTTATCAATTGTACAATTGACAGTACAGTAACTTGGCTATCATTGTACATTGTTTTGGTCCGTTAACCCTTTGAGTACCAGAAGTAAGTTAGGTATCATTTTGCATTGTTTTTGTCCATTAACCCTCTGAGTACCAGCGATGTGTGCTAGATTTGTATTGTGGCTATATTTTGACGATTGGTGGTTAAAAGGGTTGGTTGAGATATTGAAGCCTTATTTTTGGCTATAGGTCCTTCCTAAGCTGAATAAAGTGGTAGAGATATATTGAAGCCTTATTTTTTGCTAGAGGTCCTTCCTAAGCTGAATAAAGTGGTTAAAAGAGTTGGTTGAGATTATATTGAAGCCTTATTTTTTGCTAGAGGTCCTTCCTAAGCTGAATAAAGTGGTTAAAATAGTTGGTAGAGATTATATTGAAGCCTTATTTTTTGCTAGAGGTCCTTCCTAAGCTGAATAAAATAGTCTTGCTGTCAGAAGATTATAAAAAGGACCTCTCTGGTATTGAATGAGTTGATGCTTATTTTAATGTGAGAGTTGCTTATCGGTTATGCACTGATTTAGATTTGATGTTTTGTTTATTTGTAGAGTTTAGGTCTATTGGTTTGAATATTAGTTTTACTTAATTTCTCATTAAAAAAAAAATTAGGTTGGTCATTATTGTTTGTGCATTTAGTTGTCTTGAGCATCGTCATTAGATACCTGTTGATGCTTGATTTCGCTTTAAATTTTGTTGCTCAAGCATAGCTTCCACAATTTTGATAAGTTCTTTTAGTTTTGATTATGGTAATATTTGTCTGAGGAATGATAGGCTATATAATTTATTTGTTTCCACAGCAATTTTGAAATTTTAATTTATTGATGAAACCTTGCGTAGCAATATAGGTATGGCATATTTACTTAGGTCCTTACTATGTTGTATTTCTCAGTATCAATAATTGAAGACTTCTTTTACTTGTATAATTATATACCAGGCACATTCACTTTTATTTAGTTATACTTGTATTAATCTTTACTCAGTTTAATATGAGAGACTCCATATTATTGGTACATGTACACTCTGGCACTGATGCCAGTCTCTAAGCCACTCAGAAATTTATCTTCTTGTTAAGTCCATGATTATTTATATGAATCAACCAGTTGTCCATTGTATCCATGAAGTTTATTAAGTTATTTCCATACCAATTTTGATTAGTTCCTTTCCATCTTGTGTAGTCCAAGTTTTAGTTAGTTTATTTTGAAAGTTTTACTTTATAATTTGGCAAAGCCAAATGTTACAAGGTTATTGAGAAACCAGTATACCAGGTCAATTTTATTAGACAGAAATAACAATAAGTTAAAGGTTTTTGTTAATTATAATAATCATATACAATACCCAAAGAAATTACAGTAAAACCTTTTAGTAACTTCAGTTTCCAAAGTTATTTTGCACTTATCGTCTTTGGGAGTTTTAAATGTTAATTTGTCATGTCCTATGACTTTAGTCAATCCTGCTTTATAAAAATCATTGTCACCAATGCTTTGAAAATCTATAATTGTAGTGATCTTACTAAAGTATTGAAAGTAATCATGTTATCTATTTAAAACGGCACACTATAGTTTGTTGATAATCCCAAAGCCTAATGTTTGTAAGTTGTTGTTGTTCCCCAAGCTGCCTGGCCGAACAGCCCCAAGGCCCCGAGCATGGCCAAGGCCATAACCGGGCGCCCCCACAGAACCCTCCCTGCCGACCACAATAAAGCCTGGGTGACCGAAGCCACTCCATGGCGGGGAGCTGAGGAGGGTGCGGAAACGTCCGGGAAACCAAAGCCCCAGCCAGGGCCCTGTGCCCCTCAGCAATTATGAAGAGAAAGTTGAGGGGCAAAGGAAAAATGTGACGCTTTGGCTTCCAATCTTGGTAGATTGGGAGGTCAATCCACGGAAGAGATGCCGTCACTTGAGATCTAGCAAATATATAAGTAAAAGGAACAGACAGAGTAAGCTATGGGTATGGCAGAGATCGCTCAGTTCTCACTCTGATAGACCAGCCCATCACCATGTTTGTAAGTGATGGAACTAGTTGAGTTACTATAAGTACATTAAGTGAAATATAAGTAAAGTCCATTGAAAGGTGCTTGAAGACTTAAGTAATTCTATCACAAATAGCCAGCTGTAATGTAATATTTGGAAATGCAGTAAAAGTTTTGACTACCATATCTTGTTTTATTATAATACATGTACCTGTAATAGGATACAGTTCACCTTAGGTTCATACCAAAGGCTGGACTATGAATATTTAAATCCCATTCAGTAATGTAAGAGTATTTTGTTTAGTCAAAACAATGAATGGAATTTAGAATTCAGTTAGCAGTCACTTTGCAAAATTTTGCCAGTCAGAGCTCCAAACATATCAGAACTGTGGACATGCAAAATTTTCCAAAGTCCAAATTATTTCAAAGACTTTTTCCAGTCATAGACTAGACTCAGGAAAGAATTTCACTAGTTTGGACTTTGGAAAATTCAGTTCAGATATGTTCAGCAAATTTTTCAAAGTGGAACTTAAAACAATTTCAGTGGTGTAAACTTTGGAAAATTTCACAAGTCCAGATCAGAACTAGACTTGTGAAATGTTCAAAAGTTTACACCACTGAAATTTTTCAAAGTTCCAATGGACTTTGAAAAATTTCAGTCACCCCTCAGAAATTTGCTAAGTCCAGCCTCAGAGGCTGGACTTAGCAAAATTCTGGGGAAATCAGTCAAAAGTCTATGGGGTGAAACCCAAACATTTCACACCTTGAAAACTTTTCTATCTCAAGATTCTTACTGGCAATTTGTGGAGATAGGTTCTACTTCACCAACCAGGATTGGCCCAGCAACTCTGTGCATTTCAAACCTAGCCAGTCTTCTCATTGGCTCAAGTAACCCTTTCAGTACTGTACCTACTTATTCTGGCTAACCTCAAAAGATTTTAGTCAGCTTAGGAAAGAAGTCCTTTCTAAGCTGATTAAAATCATCTGATGCTAGCCAGATAGTGACAGTACCAAAAGGGTTAATTGAGCCAATGACAAGCATGGGCTATGGAGGTTAAGTTTGAAATGCACTAAGAACACACACAACCCAGAAAAAACAGTACACAACCAAAGACTGTCAGAAACATTACTTGCCATCTTAAGAGACTAAGACCAGACAAATAAAGAGGGCTCTGAACTTTATCATTATACTTCTAAAACATTCATTACTTAAAGAACTGGTTTAGCACTTTCAGTAATGATGGTTGAACATATCCAGAGTTCATAATGATCCTTTTGGTTGTCACTGTTCATTCTAAGTTGCTAAACTTTATATCATGAGTGTGCAGTATATAAATATGGTCAACTATCACATAACAGCCAAAGAAACTTTTAATGATTTATAAAGTCCATAAACAAATCTTAGTAAATGGTAACAAATTTATTACTTTTATTATGCATGTTATTTATGAAAATAATATTACTTTCTTCGCATGTTAAGTGATATTTTCACTTACCATGCAAACAAAGTATGTATTTTCATAAATGGCATATGCATCATAAAATAATATATTTTTACCAATTTAAATACTTTACATCAACCAGCTATTTTTAAATCTTTAAGGTATTTTGGCAGATTTTTTTCAGTCAGTGATAGAAAACCCACATTTAAATATGCAAACCCAAGATATAAAGTTTTAAACCTTACATAAATGCAGCCAAACCATTGCTTACATGATACAGTACACTCTTGAGCAAAAATAAGTACACCAATGGAATCATGAACCTTTAACACCCTCTCATAAAAGAATAAGTCATGCTGGCTAAGGAGAAACTTTATGCACTTCAGGAAAACCTCTAGGAATAATAAAGTATAAAACTCCATTAGACCCAGATCCTTCCAAAGCTTAATAAAATCATCCAATAGCCAGCATTAACAAGTCATGCTGGCTAAGAGAAATTCTATGCACTTAAGGAATAATTAAGAGCATAAATGCCAAAATAATTCCAAAGCAACATAAAATAATCAAATATCCAGAATTAACTTACTCATATTTATCAAGGGGCTGATAATCACTCAGTAATTATAGCAGTAAATATATAAAGGCCAAAATTCTAAACCAATTCAAATATGATGCACTTTGGGAATATTGGCTAGCATTCAATTATATTCACCTTAGGAAGTACCAGATCAATCTCAAGGGTTAATAAATTACTATTACCCCTCTCATTGCTCAACAGTCTTCCTAAGCTGCATATAACAGTCAGGTAACCAAAATTAACTTAGTGATTCATATATGAGTTAACTAAAAAGGCTAAAGTAAATAAACTGCATTACCACCTATTTCCTAGTCAACTCTTCCAAAGTCATAGAACTCACATAAAGTGATTACTCATTATTAATCTTAGTGGCAAAGATATCTGGCTTAATTATAATAGAACAGTCTTTTATAATTGCCCAATATTCTTTACCATTAACATCAATAAACAAGCATGGGATTTTCATAATTTGGGAAGAGTCACCCAGGGAATAAGATAGGAAAGTTTCAGCCCAATTCTTCTATCCTTTTAGAGTTTCAAGAAGGTTGGCCTATCATATATTAAAATACAGAACCAGATTTGTAAGCAGTCAAATTTCTTTGCAATATCAATATAAATACCATCACAAAAATCGAGGGACATTAATATATATCAAAATGCACAAGTACATTTCCATAAATATTTAATCTCAAGTTACATTTCAGTGGGCATTTTCTATGAATATAACTCATTACAACACTGCATACAAATCTTATGCTGTACCTACCCTAAATTACTTTTTCTCCAATAGGTTCAATAGATTCCATAGCATGTACTTATTTATGGCTAAAGAGCATCTCAACGGAATAAATTTTAGAATGTGCAAACTTTTAGTGATGTCAAGTAGACAGTCCTTGACAACATCTACTAAAGTATATGGAGTAAAATCATTTCTACTTCATATATTTTCATTTTTGTATATATAAAAGATTTTAAGTATCGATTTGTTTAAGTCCCCGATAATCAGGACACCCACCCTACCCCAGCTCTTGAGCAAAGAGTGTATGGTGTTAAAACTGAATAATTTTGAAAGCATATATAATTTTCCTCTTAAATATACCATGACTTATATTTTCAGAGGGAATTACATTGACTTCATAAATCAATACTTAATTAGGCTTAAACATATACAAAAATTGCACATTCTAAAACATCATTCCATTAAAGATTTCATTACTCTATTATGCAGTTGTAGAAAAATATGCATAACTTCTATATCCAGTATTAATAAAGACAACTTTGAGTCAACAATAGAACAATGAAAACTTAAATATTGCAAAATTTCTAGTACTTTTTTTTTTTTTTTTTTTTTTTTTTTAGGAAAATTGCAATTGGGCATGAGTAGATCAACAATTTTTCCTGCGGTCTCAAGTTGGCCAACCCCACCTATGGGATATGTGCCGGAGTATATACAAATTCCCAAATTAATTACTTTAATTGCAAAGTATTTTGACAAACACTAAGATTTAATTAAATTTTAATTTCCATTTGGGCTCTGTCTCAAGTCTGCCAACCCCAGCTATGGGGTATGTGCCCGAGTACATGTATATACATAAATACTCTATTTCATTACTTTAAATTTTCAGTCTGGACAAATGCTCAAATATTCCAAAAATGATATTTAAATTTTAACTCCCTGTGTGGGCTCAGTCTCAAGTTGGCAAACCCAAACTATGGGGTGTATACATTTAATTACTTTAATTTCAAAGTCTATTTTGCAAGCAATATTTAGTTATGAATTTCTTTCTATTGAAGTCTCTAAGTCGTCAATATTAAAACTCAATCAGAATAATTATGAATCATCTACAACTGCATCTCAAAAAGTAAACTTTAATCATCTATACAAACAGAACTTGCACCTTAAACTTTCAGTATACAATTACTTCCTTTATTCTGGCTAATAGATTATTTATTCAGCTTAGGTAGGGCCTGTGAGAGTCAGAAGCTTCTAGTCCTTGCCCTTTACACTCTCAAAGGCCCTCTTAAACTGCTCAAATTTGTAAAATAGCCAGAATATGGACAAATATATTGCATTCCAAAAGGATTAATACACCATGCATGGGTTATTGAAATTTTTAGCTCCGTGTTAACCAGACAAATACATACATAAATCATAAATATAACAAATAAGCCCTTTACAAATGTAGTAATCCTTGTATAAAACTATGTATGAACTAAACTTATACCAATCCTACTAATCATTCAATAAAACTATGAACTAACTAAAAGCCTATTAATTATACCTAATGTAGTAGTAATTCTATAAAACTATTAACTAAAACCCTATTGATTATACCTATAACTAAAATCTAACTTTCATACTGTACTATAGACCAAGGCATCACTATCTCCATCAGTCTTCCCTAGTACCATAAAGATAATTCTTATTACCATATATAGGTACAGTACTGTATTAATAACTACTCTTCTCATAAGCTATAACCAAGTTTCAGCCATAAGCAAAAATACCCTTCAGATTCCAAGTATTTTAAAGATATATATACCGTAAAATTTATAACTATTTTTCAATCCTCCCTCCTAAATACAGCTATATATCTCCTATATGTACAGTATTCCCAATGACCAATTAGTAAAGCCTTCGATGCCATCCCCCGCCACAACCTAACAAACAAAATCTACAACACAAACATGCACAACAACACAAAACGGTGGCTGGCCAACTTCCTAGCAGGCAGATGTGCACACGTATCTTTTGCCGGTCAGTCATCTAAAATCAGAAACTTTCCAAACGGAGTCCCACAAGGATCCGTCCTATCGCCCGCACTCTTCAATCTGTACATGCACGATATAACTACACCCAATACGCCCCAAATAAACTTAGCCTCCTATGCAGATGACATAACACTCACATGCACACACCATGACCCAAAAAGAGCAACAGATCTCCTTCAACCCTATCTCAACACACTACATGGCTGGTGCACTACAAACAGACTATCTAGCCCCAGCCAAATCCACCGCAACCCTGCTCACAAGTTGGACAGGAGAACACGAATACATCCCTCAACTCGCCATAAACAACACACCCCTAACACATACACACACACAAAATCCTAGGAGTAACATATGATACTCATAGGACATTCAAACAGCACACCACAAACATTAAAAAGAAACTGACACCCAGACTTAACGCCCTCAGGTCACTTGCTCACACAAAATTTGGACACAACAAAGAAACTACCACAGTATATAAACAATACATAAGATCAGTGATGGAATACGCAAGCCCAGCCTGGGCTTCTAACCTAGCTGAAACACATCATAAGACCTTACAGACTATTCAAAACAAAGCCCTGAAGATCATTACAGGCTGCACAGCTACTGCACCCACAGATCACCTACATCAAGAAACCAAAATCCTCAAAGTCAAAGACCATCTGGACATGAGAGGCACTCAATTCCTGGCAGCAGCCTCCACAAACCAAGACCACCCACTAAACTACATGGCAACACACCCACAGACACCAAGAAATATCAAAAACAACACCCAGCACACGGTATCACACAATTATTGTCCTCTCTCCCTCCCTGCCCACCCCGAACCAACTTCCAGAAGCACATCCATACTCATATCTCTCGCCAATCCATCCACTCACTCACAGACAACACGCAGCTGCATGCACGACCTCCCGAAATCCATCCTTCCGAATCCTCCCTCCCTCGCGAGGACAGAGTCCACCTGGCCAGGCTGAGATGCGGACACCATCCAGCTCTCCTGAGCTATCAGAAGAGACTGGATGACTCCGTTGTCGACACCTGCCCGGGATGTAACACAGCACCCCATACCATTAAACACATCATAGAAGACTGCATTTCACACAACCACTTACGCCAACAACACAATCTACACTCAATGAGAGCTCTGTGGGAAAGCCCGATCGTGGCCATGGCCTTTCTCAGGGACTCGGGGCTGTTCGGCCAGGCAGCTTAGGGAACAACAACAACAACCAATTAGAGTTTACAGAAATCTACAATAATCTGACTAAATTTACTTTCACATATCGGTTACTGTACTAGAGTAATAGAACCTAATATTTCTAGCATTTGGGAAGAGTCAGCCAGGGTATCTTATTTTATAGGCAAATTCCTCACAGCATCAGTCATATTTTCAGCCCAAATTATAGATTACACTAGTCTTAGACTTCACTGAACTTTCTATAAATGACCAACAGTTACTTTCTTCAGGCTAACATTTGTTATTGAATTCTTAGCCTTCCAGCCTATTAGACTACTTTTCAAATTTTATAGAGACCATTAATCCACTTTACTCAGCTTATCAAATCAAAACATTGACTGCAAACTTATTTCAGTTATTTGCCTATTATTATTAGTTATTCAGTCTTATTATTATATTATCAGTTATTATTAGTTATTCAGTCTCACAATCGAGTTTCACTTACGCCAAGATTGCTCTAGCTTTATACCATTTCAAACTATTGCTAATTGCTATTTTGACAAGTATATACTTGGTCTTTATAGTCATTAGTGTTTTGGTTTCTTTTGAAAGTTTTACTTTCAAATTTCTAACTAAGCTGCCAGACTAATTAAAAAAAAACATTAAAGACTACAGTATATAGAACCAATCATTATCAGATCTTTTACCAAACTTATTCCTAGCATATTTTATACTATTTATAACTAGTCACTACTACAACTAGGTACTTCTATTTTCAGCCTAACCCTATCCATTGAACAATACAGCATATCAAAATGTATAATGGGCTTAGATGGTACATATACAATTCACATCTCATATTTGTCTTTATTTACCAATGGAGCACAAAATGTCAAAAACTTACAATAGTGCATTAAAATCAGCGTCGGTAAAATAAATTAGGTTAAAGCTTGGATACTGCACATAAATTCCTTTCCTTAACTTAGGAGAGTTAACGAAAGCAACTAATCAGTAACCAAAGCTCTCCCATTCACCTTTACCTTGCCAAGTTCGATTTGTATAAATTTACTCCGTTAGCAATGTTTACAGAACCCTTACAAACTTAAAATATTTCCAAAACACCAGGATGAAAATTCTTTTAAGTTAATAAACACCTTCAGGATTACGAAGCGTTCAGTTTATTCGATCATTAAATGCTTTTATTCACCTTAGGAAGGATCTATGGATTTATATTTTTTCACCAACCAACTTTACTTCTAAACTCAATGAAAAATACAAGACACACTCCAAGGACTCGAACCAAGGATATTACTAAAGTAAGTTTAATTAAAAATACTGTACATGTGGCACTCCAAGGACTCTAACCTAGGAGACACAGAAATTCTGCACATTTATGCATTACGCTATAAAGACCAGTAAAGAATTATGCACAAGGCTACGATATATTGGATAGATTTGAGTTGCCAAATACCTTCCTAAAACAAAAATTATATAAAGATCGAATAAACTTTATGCGCATCTTAATACCGAGGGAGCCAAGACTCTCCAAACATTGCTTCCGAAGGAATATAAATGATACCAGTGGAACAATTAATACCCCGAAGCTAAGCCTACATAAACAAACTCTCGCTCTCTCCGTTCATCCCTATATCCCGGGCACCTCGGGGGCAGGACCTGACTTTCGGAATCACTACTTATTGACAACCTTGTTGCGTACTAGCAGGAGACTGTTATGAATGACCGTACTAGTTTTCAGGCTGCAGTCGTGGGCCCGGAATATACTCAAAAAACAAATAAAATAAAAGTTCTACAGCTAAAAACATAAATTTAAAGTTACCCTTCCTAGCATAATCCCACCCCCTATCTCCCAGAATATACTAACAAAACAATAAAAGTAAAAGTAAATCTAATAAGTACCACCCTATTTAAATAAAAGTTATAAAACTAATAAGTAACACTCCATTCTTATCAATTACAAACTCAAATTTACTTTAATAAACTGATGAAAGCATATGGTCCTCCCGGGATTCGAACCCGGGGCACCACAACCAGAATTTAATAAACTAATGGCATCATATGATCCTCCCGGGATTCGAACCCGGGACACCACACCCAGAACATAAGCACCTTAAGCCATTACACCAACAACTTTACTTCTAAACTCAATGAAATCAACAAATACATGTGGCACTCCAAGGACTCTAACCTAGGATAGTCACACCAAAATTATACTTTAATTTTGAAGTTAGTCCACCCACCCAAAACTATTCTCCCCCGCCCGAGAGATATGCTCCGCGGTTCCAATATTCAATATGTGAACTAACTTACTGCATTCAATCCCCATTTCAGGGTAGCAGTACTGTACAAGGGGCAGATCCCTTCTAGCACTCCTCCATTCACATTCTGGATTAGTAGACAGGATGCAATTTTTGGCAAGATTCGGATATCTAAAATAACTTTAATTTTACTTTCATCACAGCTACCCTTACAGTTTTATTAAGCTTAGGAAACATCAGTACGAATCAAATACGCTTTGATGCCATAGACCCTTCATAAACTGAATAAAATTGAATGAAAACTACAATAAAGCAGGAATTACAGTCTGGATTTAAATTTAGTGAACACTTTTCTATACATTTCTGATAACCATTCACTGAAGTCCCCGATCATTAGGGCATCCACCCTAACCCAGCTATACGTCAGCAGGGAGTACATGGTGGTCAAAACTGCATCAAATATAATACTTAGCAATTTGGATTAGTGGTCTTTTCTTTTTACTGTGTTCCTTTAAGTTGTTGGTTTATTTTGCAAGTTTTACATTATTTAAGTTAATGATACTTCAACTTTCTTACATTTGCCCCATTTGTGTGGCATTTTTATAACTTTTTATGTATTTTAGAAGAAATCGGCCTTTGGCCGAGCCATTTTTCTACCGAAAAAGGCACCAATTTATTTTGAGTGTCTTTAGCATTTATTTAAACCTTTGAGGTCAAAGGAATTTTTTTATTAATTTATATTTTTTCACCAAAACTTTACTTCTAAACTCAATGAAATCAACAAATACAGGAGACTCTCCAAGGACTCGAACCTAGGATACTCTCATCAATATTCCGCACATTTATGCTATCAAGACAATTAACATGAAAGGTCATAGTTTAAGTATTACGCTATCAAATCATGCCAAAATATTACAATCCTTCGTAACCGTACCTATTCTTCCATCACTATCACACATCGTTAATAAAGTATCCTAATTGTTCCACCGGGATATCATTTTAAAGTTTACCCTGTAAGCATATCATTTGGCTACATTCATGTTTATAGAAGATATATCACATTAGGCTGGATTTAGAGGTTGTAATAGAAATGGGAGAGGGGGAGGGGGGATTCAGGGCGCTACAGGACAGACCGTCACTTTCAACATCAATACTAATATTCGCAGTCTACAGAAAGTCTACAGAGCAAACTAAGACTTTTTCAATCGAAAAATGCACAAAGTGCTTTATTTTAAGCTTGATTGAGGTCTAGAGCAAACAAAGTAATACAAAATAAATAAGCAATTAAATACGCCGCTCTATAGATAATATTAAATACGCCGCTCTATAGATAATATTAAATACGCCGCTCTATAGATAATATACGCCGCTCTATAGATAATATTTCTATAGATAATATTTCTTATAATTTATTTTAAGCCCTGGGAGTCTTTTTCTAGACTCGGTGGTCTGGTTAAACAAACTGGATTCATTTTAGCAAGCGTTTTCTCCACAGCGATTTTGACTTTATATTGACTGTCAAAGTTTTGGTTAGTTTAGTTTGCAAGTTTTACATTTTAATAAGCAAATAAATAAGCCATTCTATAGATATTAATAATAAATACAATGGGGAAGGTGACCGAGTATATAGATAAAGATTAAGTACCGTGGGACCAAGGTATTACTTTTAACCGAGTATATAGATAAAGATTAAGTACTGTGGGACCAAGTTATTACTTTTAACCGAGTATATAGATAAGTACTGTGGGACCAAGTTATTACTTTTAACCGAGTATATAGATAAAGATTAAGTACTGTGGGACCAAGTTATTACTTTTAACCGAGTATATAGATAAAGATTAAGTACTGTGGGACCAAGTTATTACTTTTAAATATATAGATAAAGATTAAGTACCGTGGGACCAAGTTATTACTTTTAACCGAGTATATAGATAAAGATTAAGTACCGTGGGACCAAGTTATTACTTTTAACCGAGTATATAGATAAAGATAATAAGTACTGTGGGACCAAGTTATTACTTTTAACCGAGTATATAGATAAAGATAAAGTACTGTGGGACCAAGTTATTACTTTTAACTGTTAATTTGCTAATGCGATGGCCAAGATTTAGGGAACCGATTGTAAAAGAAATATATTCTAATTCAGTGCACGCTCATTTTATTTAATTATTCTATAGCCTTGTAGTTTTAAGTTTAATTTCCGATAAATTTTAACGAGTTTTACTACATACAGTATATATAAGGTGGAGTTTCTATTATTTTAAATTTTAAACTTATGACGCGATTTTAAGAACATAAGAACATAAGAAAATGGGAGTCTGCAGAAAGCCGATTGGCCTAAGCAAGGCAGATCCCTGTCCCACACAACCCCAATTACAAAGCCCAATTATAGGCTCAACACTCTAATACCCTGAGGATCATCTTACCAAAACGGTTAGAGATTAACGCAGGATTACGGGGGTCTGCAGAGCGCTGATTGGCCCAACCCTGCTGATCCCCCTTCACACCAACCCTTCTCGTCCATATGCTTATCCAATTTTATCTTAAAGCTCCTATCGTTTTTAATCCCACTATAGCACTTGGTAGTCCATTCCACCCATCTACAACTCTGTTACCAAACCAATATTTGCCTATATCTTTTCTGAAACGAAATTTATCTAATTTGAAACCATTGGTACGAGTTCTTTCGCTATCACTGAGCTTTAGTACATTTGTCATGTCCCCTTTGTTAATCCCACTAACCCACTTGAACACCTCTATCATATCCCCTCTAACTCTGCGTCTCTCTAACGAATGTAAGCCTAATTTCTTCAACCTTTCTTTATACGGAAGATTTCTAATATTATGGATCATTTTTGTCATTCTACGTTGTACTCTCTCCAATGAATCTATGTCCATTCTGTAATAAGGACACCAAAATTGAACAGCATAATCCATATGGGGTCTCACTAATGACAAGTAAAGTTTAAGATAACATCAGCAGTTCTGTTACTCACACTCCTTGAGATGAACCGAGAATCCTGTTTGCCTTGTTTCGAACGCTTATACACTGTTGTCTAGGCTTCAAATCATTGCTAACAAACCTAGATCTTTCTCACAATTCGAGTTTTCTAATTCCACATTAGCTAGTTTATATTTAACATTTGTATGCATCTTCCCTATCTTTAATACCTTGCATTTGTCAATGTTAAACTTCATCTGCCAATTTACTGACCATTCGTAAGGTATCTAGATCCCTTTGGAGGCACTCTATATCTCTATCTGAATCAATTTTTCCCCATCTTGGTATCGTCTGCAAATTTACTTATCCTACTAGTTATACCTAAATCAAGGTCATTTATGTATATAACAAACAACAGAGGACCTAATACAGATCCCTGGGGGACACCACTTTTGACTGCTCCCCATTCTGACTTCGTACCATTTATGCTGACTCTCTGCTTCCTACCAATTAGCCATGACCTAATCCATCCCAACAACGCCCCACCTATTCCATGCGCCTCAACCTTTCTCATCAATCTCTCGTGGGGGACTCTGTCGAAAGCTTTACTGAAATCTAAATATATTATATATGACTTGTCATTATCTACTGCTTCATATACCTCTGAGAAAAAACTAAGCAAATTAGTAAGGCAAGAACGTCCCTGAGTGAATCCATGCTGAGAAGAATTTATTAAATTAAATGTATCTAAGTGGTTTCTAATTTTACTAGCAATAATTGACTCTAGTAGCTTTCCTATGATTGATGTAAGACTAATGGGACGGTAATTGGATGCTATTGATTTGTCACCTTTTTTGAAGATCGGAACTACGTTTGCAAGCTTCCAAGCTTCTGGAACTATACCTGTCTCCAATGACTTGTTAAATAAAAATGTTAATGGGTAACTTAACTCATCCCTACATTCTTTTAATACTCTAGCATATACCTCATCAGGACCAGGCGATTTATGAGGTTTCAGTCTGTCAATTTCCTTAAGCACATCATTTCTACTTATAGTAACCGTACTTAACCTATTTTCTATACTATCGCTATATACCTTACGGACTTCTGGAAACTGTGCCAAATTTTCATTAGTGAAAACGGAAAGAAATTGACCATTTAATGTACTGCACATTTCTAAATCATTTTCTGTCATTTCTCCTATTGTCATTTCTCCTATTTTGAGCCTATTGGGGATACTTTAAAGCCTTTGTTACCATCAGGGGTATTAAGAAACCTTTAGTTTAGTTACTTCAACCTCTGCAGTTGTCATTGAGTTAGCTGTGGCCAGAAAACTAATTTTAGAGGTAATTATAAAAGAACTATTTCTTATTGCTAATCTGGCAACCTCTGCGTCATAAATGCGTGAAACGGTGGAGTACTGTGGGACCAGATATTACTTTAAACCGTTATTTTGCTAATGCAATAGCGAACATTTAGGTAACCGATTTTAAAAGCAATATATTCTAATTCAGTGCAAGCTCATTTTATTTAATTATTTTATAGCTTTGTAGTTTTAAAAGTTAATTCCGATAAATATTAATGCGTTTTTCCACATATAGAAGGTGGGGTTTCTATTATTTTAAATTTTAAACTTATATTAATTTGAACAGTAACTTCTAAAGTTTTATATATACAATTTACT
This sequence comes from Paralithodes platypus, assembly GCA_032716605.1. Taxonomy (NCBI): domain Eukaryota; kingdom Metazoa; phylum Arthropoda; class Malacostraca; order Decapoda; family Lithodidae; genus Paralithodes; species Paralithodes platypus. The sequence continues at coordinate 27,518,304 of CM064539.1, forward strand.
TGCTAATGCAATACCGAAGATTTAAAAGGAACGTTGTAATTCAGTCCAGTCATTTTATTTCACATTAGAAGTTTATGCTTTTCAAAGCTTAAATTCTGATAATTTTAAATTAATTTTTAAATTTTTTTGTTAGTGCACTTCGATAATTTTAGATTTTAAAGTTACTTTTATCAACGCTCGTCTAGCGGGGTGTTTTGGGCTATTTTGGGCATATTCAGGCCCTCCTGAATGATCAATCTAGTATCTGCACGAAAATAACATTATTTAGCAAAAAACTAGGCGCTAAAAGCTTCAAAATGAGACCAGAACGAGCTACGTAGCACTCGTGGTTCTCATACAGTGATACCCAGTAACATGGGAGTTTAGCGTATTTCGGCATATTTTTCCCAGCTTTGCTCACTACTGGCTACACTGCCAGCCTCTTGAGAACACAGGGAACATGAGTTAATGGGCGGCGGTAAGCCCTGGGAGTCGGCTGTCTGGCCCGCTTCGCTCCCGCCCATTTGCACTCTATTTTAACCCTTTAAAAGCCTTAATAATGCTCCTAACTTGCTGCAAACTGGTGCAAGACTTAAGTCGAGCGCCGCTCTTCAAGGGTTAATATGAACAGTACTTAGTTTCAAAGTTAGGCTATATATTTGAATTGCTGTACAAAGTATCCATACTTAAAGTTTGCTGGATTGCCCACTTTAGATACAGATTAATTATATTGTCGACTTTTACTTTGCCAGAAACTAGTCCAATACTAGTCCAATTCTATACAAAACTATCCAATTTTAATATTACTTTAGTGAACATTTACTCTTAATTTCATAGATTAATTTATAGTTTTAATTTTCCATTTTATATTTAGCGTCATTTCTATTAATAATTTTTACTTTAATTTCAATTTGTTCCAGTTTTAGTTTGATTATTTTTTAAGTTTTAAAAATAATTAACTACCGGGTATATATTTATCTATACAGTATTATTACTTAGTTTATTAAGGGGGAGGAGGGGAGGGTGGAGCGGATCATTCTTAACCAACTGCCTAATTTCAACAAGACGTTAATTTACAACCAACAAATCCAACATAACAAATATATCCTATCGAACTTCACGAACCTTATTGAACAGAAGCGATGTGTGTGGAGAGTTGAAGTAGAGGATTGAAGATAGACGATTGGAGATCCTAGCGACGTTAATCTTCAGACGTTTAGCTTGAAATAATCTTGAGACGTTGGGAAGCTCTTGGTCGGCTGTACGCTCCTCGTGCTGTAAAGCGTAGACAAAAGGTTAGTGGATTCCATGCTATACAGATGTGGATATACACGAATCAAATTTTAAGACCGAATGCTCCACACATACGTGCAGTTTCAGGCTCTTGTCCTAATGGCGGCGTTCCAGGCAACCCTGTTAAGGGCTGCTCCACTTTTCAATTTTTTGGATTGGAGATCGGCACGTATAGTCTGATCACAACTTTGTTTTAAAATAATAATTTCCGATCAATTTAAATGCACGTTCACTTATTTTGTTTAGAGTTTCGATAATTATTAATTTTAAAGTCTTAAAATTAACAGATAGCTCAAAAGTGACTTCAAATTCACAGATAGCTCAAAAGTGACCGTTCAAATTAAAGAAAAAAAAATCCTACCCAAAGCTTTTACCTGTACTCTAAAATAATTATTTTCATTAAAAGTGACTCTTAATTCTTTACCATCAACATCTATAGCTCCAAAACAATAAGTCAAATTATACCTATAATAATAACCTATTATGTTCTCTCCACCAACCAACTACTCCTAAAATCTGTTATGGGCTGCTCTATCAGAGTGAGAACTGTGCAATCTCTGCCATACCCATACCTTACTCTGACCGTTCCTTTTACTTATATATTTTCTAGATCTCCAGTGACTGAGTCTCTTCCGTGGATTGACCTCCCAATCTACCAAAATTGGAAGCCAAAGAGTCACATTTTTCCTTTGCCCCTCAACTTTCTCTTCATAATTGCTGAGGGGCACAGGGACCTGGGTGGGGCTTTGGTTTCCTGGGCGTTTCCGCACCCGCCTTGGCTCCCAGCCATGGAGTGGCTTCGGTCACCCAGGCTTTATTGTGATCGGCAGGGAGGGTTCTGTGGGGGGCGCTCTGTTATGGCCTTGGCCTTGCTCGGGGCTGTTCGGCCAGGCAGCTTGGGGAACAACTAAAATCGATTAATGAAATGAACACATACCGGATTCCAAACAACTATGCAGAAAATATTGAACATTGAGAAGAGAATGGTGAGATGGATGTGTGGGGTAATCTTAGGGACAGGGTATCGAGCGAGGAATTGAGATGGCGTCTGGGCATTAGGAGTATCAGTGAAGTGATGCGCACGAGCCGACTTGGTTGGTTTGGACATGTGGAGAGAATGGATGATCAGAACTGGGTGAAGAAATGCCGGACTGTGAACTTGGGGGGAGCTGCGCGTAGGGGTGGACCTAGAATGACGTGGGCTCGGGTACTCCGGTCCGATCTCAAAATTAAAATGTAAAACTTGCAAACTAAACAAATCAAAATTGGGACAAGGACAATATAAAGTCAAATTAAATGATCAAAATCGCTATGTGGAAACAACGCTTACTAAAATGAAAATTATTAAATAAAAGAACACAATCCACCACATAGGGTGTACATTACTACATGAGCAAGTTAATCTGTTTCCCAAGCAAACTAATCGCACATATAACAACGCACTATCGTCACGTTAAAGGAAGTAGTCAAGTTTGGGAAGTCATAAAGAACTTGACAACACAGGCGGCCCTTGACAGGACCGCCTGAAAAGCTGCCATTTAGGACGTGAGACTGTAACCACAGCTTCTGTGGACAAACGGTCTTTAAACTTGTATGTATGTATGTATGTATGTATGTATGTATGTATGTATGTATGTATGTATGTACCACCATCATCACGTTGGACGGAGCAGAGGTGTGGATGTGCGGAGGGAGACTACCCGGCCTGGCATCCTATCGTCCCGTGTCACTAGAAGAAGTACGGGTGCTGTGTCAAAGGGCAACTTCCGGCCCCCTGTAGCTGGGAGCCCTGGGGACCCCCTTACCCCATCCCACCAGCGTCAACTATCGCCAGGGAACGACGGATGGACGCTGGTAAAGGGTAGGAAGCGAAACCAGGACTACCAAAGGAAGGTAACAACTGGAGTGAAAGGTTCCAAAAAGAGTGATGGCTTGTCATTTAAAGGTGCTGCAAGATCAATTGATGTTTTCATTGGAAGAGTTGACAACGATGCAACGGAGAAAGACTTACAAGATTATATTAAGGAGGTATTTAAAATAGAAATTATAGCTTTAAGTAAATTAAACATTAGATCCTTTGATCATCAAGCTTTTAAAGTAACGGTAAAACTATCAGAGAGAGAAAAATTATTTAATGAAGCATTATGGCCTGAAGAAATAGTAGTGGACAAGTTTTTTAATAGGTCCCGAGGACTTGAGGCACAAGCTAGTACATAATTAGTATTTACCATTTAGATATTCTTCACGTTTATATTTTTTAGTTATTTCTTTTTAATAATGGCTTCTGATTGTATAAAAATATGTTCTTATAACTGCTGCTCTTTAAAGAAGAATATTGATTTAGTCAGAAACTTAGCATCTTCTGGCTATGATTTTATTTTTTTACAGGAAACTTTTTTAACTGACGACAAACTAGCAATATTAGATTTTGTAGATGAGGAGTATGATAGCATTGCTGTGGGGGCTACCTATTCTCATAAATCATTGGTAAGTAATGCCGGCAGACCTGAGGGAGGAATGGCCATTTTGTGGAGAAAGGACCTACAAATAGAGTTCAATAAAGTAATATTGGAAACAAATTATATGGTCCTTAATATAAATATATTTGGGCGCAATGTGGCATTTATCAATATTTATCTGAATAGTGACGTATGGAGAGCTGAAACTTTAAATAAATATTTAGAGTCCTTATCAGTATTGGAGGATCTTATCAGCAATATTAATTACGATGAAATTTTTCTGATAGGGGACTTCAATGCCGACCCTTTCTCAGGTAGAGCCTGGCGAAATTTGTCAGAGTTTATTAATAGAAACTCACTGAGGTGTTATGATGTGGATATATTGGATAATGACTCCTATACATTTGTTGGATATGGGGATTCCGTCACCAGATGGCTGGATCATGTAATAGGAAAGGTGCACAATCATATTACAATTAACAACATAAAAATACTTCAACACATTATAGGATCGGACCACTTGCCAATGGAAGCTACTTTAAAATTTACTAGGGGAGGTCAAAAGATTAAAGATTCTGGCTTACTTGCTGACAATATCAAACTCGTGTTATCTGGCAAAGGTTAAGCATGCAAGAAATTAATCATATTAATCAGAGGGTTGACAATCTTTTACAAGATTTTTATTCCTTCCCTATTCATGATTGCCATAGGTTAGGGTGCCGGGATCCCAGTCATCTAAGAAGGATTGATAAATTGTATTCACTAATCACGACCAGCATTGTGAGCGCTAGTAGAGACTATGCACGTGCTAATATTAAAAAGAACAAATATAAAGTGATACCAGGATGGAACCGGTGTATTAAGGCTAAACACACTATTGCCAGGGAGAAATTCTTAACCTGGGTGAGGAATGGCAGGATACGAGGAACAGATATTCATAGAGATATGTTAGACAGTCGGAAGGAATTTAAAAAGGCACTAAATGAATGTAAAATTAACGAACAGAGAGAGATTTGTAATTCAATAACGGAAAAGTTTTTATATAAGAATAAGAGTGAATTTTGGAATGAAGTAAAAATAAAGAAAGGGTGTAAAAAGGTATCAAGTGTTATAAATGGCCAGAGTGGCAATTCTAATATAACTAAAGTATTTAAAGAAAAAATTTCTTTTAAGTCAACCTCCAAATAATCATAACGCTGAGCGAGACTTCTTAAATGATATTAAGCAAGCGTGGCCTGAAGGTAGAAAAATGCGTTTAAAGATCTCTAGTCACACTATAAAACAATTGTTAATGCGTCTTAACTCTGGTGAAGGTCATGATTTTATTCACACAATTTTTTTAAAGAATGCCTCTTGGTCTTTTTTGGAAAATATTGCTCATTTTTTAAATACTTGTTTTATCCACTGCTATCTCCCTGGTGACTTGCTGAAGGGTACTATTACACCTATTATAAAAGACAGTAGGAAAAATATTACAGAGTCAGATAATTACAGACCCATTATGCAGTCCTCATGCCTTTTAAAACTATTTGAATTATTTATTTTAGATATTTTATCTGAAAAAGTGGTTCTCAACTTTAGACAATTCGGGTTTAAATCAGGGTCTTCAACCACAGATACTTGTTTTATTCTTAAAGACATTATGAAAAAATACTCGAATTGTAAGAACAATGCAGTAGCTACATTTATTGACCTAAGTAAAGCTTTTGATAGGGTAGACCATTTTATTTTAGGGAACAAATTATTAGAATTGTCACTACCAGTAGATGTAATATTAATGTTAATGCATTACCTAAGGAATCAGAAAGCGAATGTAAGATGGCAAGACTCTTATAGCAACTATGTTTATGTTGAGAAAGGTGTGAGGCAAGGTGTGAGGCAAGGTGTGAGGCAAGGTGTGAGGCAAGGTGGAATACTCTCACCCTTTCTATACAATTTATACATGGACAAAATTATAAATGAAGTGGCTGGTACTAATGCAGGATGTAAATATGGAGATGTGAGATGCAACATATTAGCCTACGCTGATGATATAGTCCTCCTGGCTGATTCTTTTCAAGATATGGATATATTATATAGCAAATTATGTTCTTGTATTGATCAACATTTACTTAAAATTAACAGAGATAAATCTAAATGCATGATATTTACTACCAATAATAATCAGCAGACGCAGAGCATTGAGCTGAACGGAGATACCTTGGAGGTGGTGAAGGGATTCAAATATCTGGGCCACAATATTTTGTTTAATTTTAAAGACTCAGATGACATAACTTTTAGAATAAATAATTTGTATGGATCTTTTAATAGTATTTTTAGAAATTACAAACAAGTGAACAAAGATACAATGTTATTTCTTTTTAATTCTTACTGTCTACCAGATTATGGACTTCCCCTATGGAATCACGACAGTTCTTTTAATTCTAATGGTTTTTAAAGCATTTTCAGTTGCATTTAATAAATCCCTTAAGCGTATTTGTGGCGTACCTCCCTACGCCAGCAGCCATATCACGGCAGCTCGATGCAAACAATTGCTACTCAATCATCATACAGCATTAGTTCAAGCACGATACTGCAAAAGAGTATTAAGGTCTCAAAATCCTATAATTAGGCATAATATTCCTATTATTAAAGAAGGTTTCATGGTTCAAAATGTGGTAAATTTGTTTCGAAAAACTTATAATGTAGATGTACTAGGAGAAAATCTAGATGTTTTGAGAGCCAGGATTGAGTGGGTACAAGGGCATGAGGACAGGCGAGGTCCATGTTTCTATTATGGGTTTTAGCTCCTGAAGGGCGTAACTATTATTTTTTAACAGCGGTTATATGCAACAAATACGTCTTAGAAATTGCATTTTAATTGAATTCGATAATTTCATTATCGCATAACTTCCATCCTCATAATTGAGTTTTGAATGCATATATTTTTTATAATATTTTATTTGATGATTTTATCCTGACTATCAGAAGCTAATATTGTAAATAGTTTGTATATATGAAATAATTTTGAATGTTTAATACATTTTGATTTAACTTTACTATAATTTGTATTGGATTATGTAATGTGTGTGTTTTGTACTGTGTACTGTACATATTTATTGCGAAATAAAGGAATTGATTGATTGATTGATTGACTACTACAGTACAGTACAGTACAGTACTACCACCACCGTCATCAATACTACTGTACTGTACTACTACCATCACTTTCCATTTCGTGGGTTAAAGAACGTTTTGTCCACGTCCTAAATGGCGGCTTTCCAGGCGGCCCTGTCGAGTTCTTTATTTTAAGATCGGACCGGAGTACCCGAGCCCACATCATTCTAGGTCCACCCCTATGCGCAGCTCACCCCACGTTCACAGTCTGGCATTTCTTCACCCAGTTCTGATCATCCATTCTCTCATGTCCAAACTAACCAAGTCGGCTCGTGCGCATCACTTCACTGACACTCTTAATGTCCAGATGCCTTCTCAATTCCTCACTCCACACATCCATCTCACCAATCTCTTCTCATTCCGTTCCATTCTATTGATATCCTCTGCTTTAACCGGCCACATCTCAGAGGCAGGTGGTAGTAGGAGTGATGATAGTGACCATACTGATGATGCCCGGACCAGCGTCCGGGATTCATCCATTTCAAGCTGTAGTAAAGATAGTAATAATAATAATAATGATAATGTTAATAAGGAAGTGAGATTTATGTATAACGAAGATATGAAATTATATACATATTACTGCTTGCTTGATAAGGACATGTAGTGCGTAAGAGGTGACATTCGGTGTTCAACAGACTCTCTCACTGCTCGACGACAATATTCTCTCCATTCGTCAATCTCTCCTGTAGTTTCTTCACAATCTGAATAAATACTGTATATACATCAATCAAATATATTACATGAATAAATAAATCAACCCTGAACTGAAGAGTCAGCAATGGATAGATTCTGTAGCTGGTCGAAGGCTATGCATTGTTATTCGGTTATTCTCTCCTTACCTTCAGATTACAACTTCGTCATCAACCTAATACGTACACAAATGAGTGAATACATTGATTCAACCCTTGCCTGTATAATGCTAAGGCAACATTCAGCGTTCATCAGGCTCTCCCTCTACTTGGGGGTCACGCATTGTCAGTAGGCCAATCTCGCTTTCCACTTCTTACCCTCTGACTAAATTAACTAAATGTGTACAGTATATACTCCAGCACATGCCCTATAGCTGGGGATGGCCGAATCGAGACTGAGCCCGAACAAAAACAACATGTAATGTTCCAATTTTTAGGTCCCAGGACCACTGTCACGTTCCCTCGTACCTTGCCCTGTCTCGTCGAGTAAGTGAATTTTACAAGGGGAGTAGGATTCCTAGCCTCCTGCCCCCAGAAGGGAAAGTAGGATAGTAAAAGAGACATACAAACTTGATACATATATAAATTATTCAGATACATAAACAAATAAAAGCCCTTACCTGTAGGGTATTCAGACGGCGTTCAGCGTTGGAAAGATTCTCTCGCTGTTCGGCGGCCACGCACTCTCCGCCAATCAGTCTCTCCTTGTGATCCTTACCCTCCAACTGTAACTTCTTGACAAACTTCTGCAGCTCAGCGTTGGCCTTGTTGCTGTGTTCGAGTGCCACCTCCAACTCGTGGATGTCCGTTTCCATCTTCTTCTGTAAGCTCACGGCCTCCGCTTTGGCCTTGGCTTCGGTTTCCAGCGAGGATTGGAGAGACTCTACCGATCGCTGTTGACATTTGCTGCGGAGAAGAACAGAAGTTATTATTATTATTATTATTATTATAATTGTTATTGTTATTGTTATTATTATTATTATTATTATTATTATTATTATTAATATTATTCACTTGTATCGTATAATGAAAGTACAGTATAGGTAGCGCCAACGAACTTGACAAAACTAGACCCCTGACCTCTTCGTAACTCAAAAGGACCTTGAGTAAACCGGCTGTAAATATCCACACCTATTTCCAGGTGGACTCTTCCCAAATGATAGAAATTTCAGCCCGATTGCTTTCATTCATTTTGAGTTGTTAGAAGATAAGGGGTCAAGATTATTGTCAAGTTCGTTGGTGCTACCTATAGTATGCTCACCGTGCATTCTCAAACTCTTCCTCCTTTTCATGGATACGTTTTTCAATCTCCTGTCGAATTTGGCCTAGCTCAAGCTGTGAGCGCAGGACTTTGGTTTCCTCTTGCTACAGCGTATTCTCGGCTTCCTCCAGAGCAGCCTGGAGTTCGTCTTTCTCCATCTCCATACGCTTGATGGTCTTCTGGGCTTCATCCAAGTGTCGGGTATTGTCGTTCATCTGATTCATGAGATGCCTAACTTCATCAGCGAGGCCCTTGTTCGCACGTCGCATGGAGTCCATGTGCTCCAGGTTCACCTCGTAGGCGGTGCTGATCCGGAAGTTCTCGGTAGCCAGGGTTCTCATTCCTTCTGGGAGGAGTTGAGTTCCGCTCCGATATCATCTACCTTTAACTTCCACTCGCCGATGATCTTTTCGAAGTTCCGCTGCTTCTTCTCCGCTGCGGCAGCCATGGTTTGCGCTCGCTCCACCGCCACCTGCATTTCCTCCAACTCTGACACAGCACGATACTTGGTCTTCTCCAGGTTCACATTCTTTACATTAAGCTGTTCAATCTGTGCCTCTGCTTCATCCAAGCGGCAGGAGAGCTTGAGACGGGAAGCTTCATGTTCTTCAGCACGCGCCAAGCCTTCGGACTCGTACTTGGAGCGCCACATGAGGGTTTCTGCGCTAGCCTTAGACAGGAGACGCTGCAGCTCATTCCTGGTGTCGTGCTCGTCGTCAAGCTGTTCTCGCATGCAGTCGATGTCGTGTTCTAGGTTGCGGTATTTGCCCAGAAGTGTTGCCCGGAGCTGCAAAGAAAATAGGAGTCAATGGAAAGATGGTAATTTAAGATACTAATTCAAACTAAGATATGTTTTTATACTCCCAGGTGGACTTGAAACACCGACAGTCAGCATAAGTGTCCATGCTATAATTCACTACACCACGGCGTCATACATTTCCGCCGTGGTGTAGTGGATTAAAATATGGACACTCGTCGTGACTGTCGGTGGTTCGAGTCCGGCTGGGAGTATAAAAACATTTAGTAACTCATATGTATTTGCGAGATATATTTGAACCCAAGATATATTATATTACTATGTGGCTTCATTATCACCAAGTTACTATAGGTAGCGCCAACGAGCTTGTAAATAATTTAGATCCCTGATCTCTTTGTAACTCAAAAGGGCAAAGAGGTAACTGGCTGTAAATTTGCACACCTATTTCCTGGTGGACTCTTCCCTAATGGTAGAAACGTCACCCCGATTGCAATCATACATCATCATCATCATCTCCGACGCCTTGCTTCCCCCTGGGAAACCCCCACTAGAGGATGGCCATGACAGAAACGTCTCCAAGCTACTTTGTCAAGACATGCCTCCTTTGCCCGTGCCACAATGCCCCTTCCACTACGTGGAAGTTTTTCTTCAATATATTTTTCCACTTTCTTTTCCCATACCATAGGTGGTCTTCCACTACTAGCGGTTCCACTCACCTGACTCCCATATATCTTTCTTGGCATTCTGTCTTCATCCATTCTCTGAACATGACCATACCACCTCAAAGTACTTCTCTTTATCCACTCAACCACACCACAATCAATGCCCAAAGCCTGCTCTTCCATTCGAAAGGACTCGTACACTTCCCTATTACTTGGCCCATCTAGCCTATTCATGCCAGCTGCCATTCTGAAAAAGCTCATCTCCACAGCTCTTAGTTTGAAGAGGTCCTCGTCACTTGCCGTCCATGTCTCGCTTCCATACGAGAGTGTTGGGAGCAGCACACTGTTTCTCAGTGACTTTTTGACTTCCTGGCTAACCATTCTTCCTTTGAGAATACTATCAAGTTCTCCAATCACTTTTCTCCCTTGTATTTTTCTCTCTTTTATCTCACTCTCCATTTTACCATATTTGCATAGTACAGCTCCCAAATACTTGAAACTTTCAACCTCTTCTAGTACTTAATTTTTCAATTTTATTTTACAACTTTTCTTGTGTTCTTTCTTGATTCTATATTTTTCCTTAAAATCTAGTTTCATGCATTCTTCTCTCAAACACCATTACCTTACATTTCCCTACATTGACCTTTAACTTTCTCTTTTCACATACCCTGTCAAAGTCAGTGACCACTCTCTGAAGTTCTTCAGCATTTTCCGCCAACAGGACTGCATCGTCCGCATATAGGCATGTTAAAATCTTCCATGTTCTTCCCTCTGATTCCAGTCTAGCTCCCACACCCATTGATACAGCCCTACATTCCCTAATCACTCCATCCATGTATATATTGAACAACCAAGCTGACATGACACATCCCTGTCTTACACCTACATTGACCTCAAAACTTTCACTTAACTTATCCCCTACCTTCACATTTGCCATTGCATTCCTATAAAAAGATTTTACTGCCATTAGCAACTTTCCTCCCACACCATGTACTGTTAACACATCCCACAGGCCCTCCCAGTCTACTTTGTCGTAGGCTTTTTCCAAATCCATGAATGCTGCATAGAGTTTTCTGTTTTTGGCCAGATACTTCTCTACCAACAATCGCATTGAGGCTATCTGGTCAACGCAGCCCCTGCCCTTTCTGAAACCTCCCTGTTCCTCGCCTATTTTGTCATCAGTTATCTTCTGTAGCCTCTGTGTTACTACTCTTGCGTGTACCTTTCCAGGTATGCTAAGCAAGCTAATTCCCCTATAATTCTTACACTCTTCTTTACTACCCTTCCCTTTGTACAAGGGTACTATCACTGCTTTCCTCCAGTCCTCTGGTACACTTTCCTTTTCCCATGCTAATTTACATAACCTATGCATTATGTCAACAGCTTCTTCTCCTCCATATCTCAGCATTTCACCTGGGATGTTATCTACTCCAGCAGCTTTGCCCATTTTAAGTCTATTGATTGCTTCTTTTTTCTTCTTCTCTGCTTATCTGGCTTTCAACTACCGTTTATTCTACCTCTCTCCATTCCTATGGATGAGATCTTTGCCTTCCCCCTACTCTTTACAGCTAAGCTACTAAAATGATCTTTCCATACTTTCACCACACCATCACCCTCTACCACTTCCCCATTCATGTCCCTCATCCTACCACCTGAGACACTCTCAGTCTTCTTCCCTCTGGCTTCTTTCACAGCTCTGTAGTATGCTTTCCTGTCATTCAGAAACTGTTCACTAATCTTTCTCCCATATGCCTCATCTGTCTTCCTTTTAGCATCTTGTATCGCCCTCTTCACTCTTTGTTTCAAATTTTTATATTCTTCTTTCCTCGCATCTCTAGTTTCTCTAGGTATATTCTTTTGCAGCATACTCTTTCTTCTTGTTCACTATTTCTTCTATCTCTTTACTAAACCATGCGTTACCTTTCTTCTTCCACATTTTAAAGGTTTTCTTCCCACATACTTTCTCAGCTGCTTTAATCATGGAGTCTCTTGTACCTTTCCATACTTCGTCTACAGTATTTCCCAGATCTATCATAACATCCATGTCCTTTATAGTCTCTTTCAGGATGTCCTTGTATTTTGTTGCATTACATTCTTCATTTAATTTTCTCACATTTATTCTCTCTACTGTCAGTTTTCTCTCTTTCCTCTCATATTTCCACTCTTTCCTTATCCTCACTTTTGTCAGCACTGTATAGTGGTCTGATCCCTGCAATCATACATTTTGAGTAACAAGAAGTTAAGGGGTCAAGATTATTGACAAGTTCGCTGGCGCTACCTATACAGTCAGGACCCCCAATACGCGATTTCACAATGCGCGAAAACCCTAATACACGAGTTACCCCTCGAAAATAACCAAAAACATTAATTACGCGAGGTGGTACCACAATACACGAATCAAGAGCTAAGAAGGGGCCAAATCCGCTATTCCCGTTTGATACGCGAGCACGGTCTACGTTTCGCGAGGCCCAGGCGTGGCTCCGAAAAGAGAAGAAGAAGAAGAAGGGCATACGCCTGCCTTCCCTCCCGCTTACCCTCCCTCCCACAGTCCCGCTCATAGCCGTGCGGAGTGACCAAACGTTTGTAGTGCCTGCCACTTTTTTCGCCATGCCACGCCAATATAAGAAGATAACACACAAAATGAAGGTGGAAGTGTTGGATCGCAAGAAAAAAGGAGAAGGAAACTGTGCAATAGGCCGTGCTATGGGCGTGTCAGAGTAAACTGTTCGTACGATTTGGTCAGGGAGGGAGAAGTTGGAGAAAATCCTGAAGTCCTACGGTCCTAGTCCTAGCTATCTACTACTAATTTTAAGGTAAGGTTTCATATTTTTATTCATTGTTGTTCTTATATATAAGATATAGACTGTACTGTAGAGCCAAAAATGTCGAAAATAGGGCCAAAAATGTCGAAAATAGGCCATAATTGAGAGATGTCACCCAATCTAATTATTCCCATTTAAAGTTAGTTCCACAATACGCGAATTCGCAATACGCGATGCCTCCTGTCACCCCTATTCTCGCGAATTGGGGGTCCTGACTATTACCTTGCATTCATTTTCAGCTGTCTTCTTAGTTTCCTCTAGATGGTTGAAATGGAGATCTTAAGTTTGGAGAGGGCCCCCAGTTGCGTCTCCGCCTCCTCCACCTGCCGCAGGAGGTCCGTGTTCTCCGCCGCCAGCTTTTTCTTGGTGCCGTCGAAGTCGCTCAGGTTCCGTAACGCTTCGTCTAATCGCGCCTGCACCTCCTGATTCTGGTGCTGCATTTGCTTGTTGAATTTGTCGCCATCGGCCTGGATAAGCAGAAAATAATCTAAATTAACCCCTTCTGTACCAGCGAAGGCTTCTTAATTTTGCTTTAGCTGTATTTAGACAATTATCTACAGTTTTATGAGATGAGGTAGTAAAAATGGTTAATCGAGATAGTTCAAAGTCTGTTAATTACTGGAAATATATACATACATGTAACATATGGATAAACGGTGGGTGCCCAACCACGAAGGAGATTGAAATAGGGGAGCTATTATGCCGCCAAAGGCTGCTTTCTAGGGCCATTCCTAGCTGATGCTTAGAGGATCGGGTTCTATAGGAAGCGTCAACTAACTTGACAATAATCTTGACCCCTTAACTTCTCATAACTCAAAAGGGCCTAGAGCAAACTGGCTGTAAATATCCACACCTATTTCCTGGTGGGCTCTTCCCAAATGATAGAAATGTCAGCTCGATTGCATACATTCATTTTGAGTTATGAGAAGTTAAGGGGTTAGGATTATTGTCAAGTTCGTTGGCGCTACCTATAGTCATAAGGTGATGGGCTGGTCTATCAGAGTGAGAGATGAGCGTTCTCTGCCATACCCATAGCTTACTCTGACTGTTCCTTTTCGCATATATATTTTCTAGATCTCAAGTGGCGGCGTCTCTTCCTTGGATTGACCTCTCTAGACTGGGAGCCAAAGTGTCACTTCCAAACTTCCAAACGTTCCCTGTCATAATTGTTAAGGGGCACAGGGCCTTGGGTGGGGCTTTGGTGTCCCGGGCGTTTCCGCACTCTCCTCAGCCCCTCGCCTGGGAGTGGCTTCGGTCACCTGGGCTTTCTTAGTGGTAAAGCTGGGAGGGTTCTGTGGAGGCTCGCTTGATTATGGCCTTGGCCTGCTCAGGACCTTGGGGCTGTTCGGTCAGACAGCCTGGGGAACAACAACAACAACATATGGATAGAAAGGTAAATCACTATCACTATATCCATTTACTGTACAGTAGGGTCTCACATAAAACGAGTTTATGGTCGATAAACGAGGGCGTTTTATGCGATTTCGTTTTATGTGAACACAGCATTTTGGTGGCGCAATATCGTCAATGTTCACTGCAAGCGAAAATTTGCGTACAAAGCGAACGATATTTCGGCGCTCTATATGAAAACTCCTCGGATTTGCCCCACTTTGGCGGCGGACTCGTTTTATGTGATCACATTCGTTCTGATCGAAAATTAAATATTAATATTTTAGGTCGGTCGTTTTTATTTTAAATCGGATATTTTAATCGAGACTCGTTTTATGCGAACACGTTTTATGCGGGACCCTACTGTATATACCTGTTTATGCGGGACCCTACTGTATATACCTGTTTATGCGGGACCCTACTGTATATACCTGTTTATGTGGGACCCTACTGTATATACCTGTTTATGTGGGACCCTACTGTATATACCTGTTTATGTGGGACCCTACTGTATATACCTGTTTATGCGGGACCCTACTGTATATACCTGTTTATGTGGGACCCTACTGTATATACCTGTTTATGTGGGACCCTACTGTATATACCTGTTTATGCGGGACCCTACTGTATATACCTGTTTATGCGGGACCCTACTGTATATACCTGTTTATGCGGGACCCTACTGTATATACCTGTTTATGCGGGACCCTACTGTATATACCTGTTTATGCAGGACCCTACTGTATATACCTGTTTATGCAGGACCCTACTGTATATACCTGTTTATGCGGGACCCTACTGTATATACCTGTTTATGCAGACCCTACTGTATATACCGGTTATGCAGGACCCTACTGTATATACCTGTTTATGCGGGACCCTACTGTATATACCTGTTTATGCAGGACCCTACTGTATATACCTGTTTATGCAGGACCCTACTGTATATACCTGTTTATGCGGGACCCTACTGTATATACCTGTTTATGCAGGACCCTACTGTATATACCTGTTTATGCGGGACCCTACTGTATATACCTGTTTATGCGGGACCCTACTGTATATACCTGTTTATGCGGGACCCTACTGTATATACCTGTTTATGTGGGACCCTACTGTATATACCTGTTTATGTGGGACCCTACTGTATATACCTGTTTATGTGGGACCCTACTGTATATACCTGTTTATGCAGGACCCTACTGTATATACCTGTTTATGCGGGACCCTACTGTATATACCTGTTTATGCGGGACCCTACTGTATATACCTGTTTATGCAGGACCCTACTGTATATACCTGTTTATGCAGGACCCTACTGTATATACCTGTTTATGCGGGACCCTACTGTATATACCTGTTTATGCAGGACCCTACTGTATATACCTGTTTATGCAGGACCCTACTGTATATACCTGTTTATGCGGGACCCTACTGTATATACCTGTTTATGCGGGACCCTACTGTATATACCTGTTTATGCGGGACCCTACTGTATATACCTGTTTATGTGGGACCCTACTGTATATACCTGTTTATGGGACCCTACTGTATATACCTGTTTATGCGGGACCCTACTGTATATACCTGTTTATGTGGGACCCTACTGTATATACCTGTTTATGCAGGACCCTACTGTATATACCTGTTTATGTGGGACCCTACTGTATATACCTGTTTATGTGGGACCCTACTGTATATACCTGTTTATGTGGGACCCTACTGTATATACCTGTTTATGTGGGACCCTACTGTATATACCTGTTTATGCGGGACCCTACTGTATATACCTGTTTATGCGGGACCCTACTGTATATACCTGTTTTATGCCCTTTTTAAACACCTCATTAATTCCATTGTATAGTCCTAATTGTACCCACCTTGTCCACCTCCAACTTGGCTTCACTCAGGTCTCTCTTTAGGAACTCCTGCTCCTTCTCCAACCTGTAACAAAATATATCTTGTTGAAAAATAAGGAGAATTTAGTATCATTCTTTTGGTTAGGGCTGGTCCTATCCAGAGTGTGGTTTGGCATCCTCTACCCAACCTTAGCTGTTTCTGTTTGTCTCTTTTCCTGTACTACTTTTCCTACTTTGTGGGTGGCAGGCTAGGAATCCTCCTCCCCTTGTAAAATTTGCCTACTAGATGGGACAGAGAAAGGGGCGAGGGAATGCGAAAGTGGTCCCAGACCCTAAGAATTGAAAATTTAAATGTTGTTTCTGTTCGGGCTCTGTCTCGAGTCGGCCACCCCCAACTATGGGGTATGTGCCTGAGTATTTAAAAAAAAAAAAAAAAAGAAAAAAAAAAAAAAAGTAAATAAAGACAAGTGTAAACTCAGAAAATGTTGACATAATGAATATAAACACTATATGAGGAGGAACACTTTATTGACTTAGTGGTCCTCCTCATATGTTGACATAATGAATATAAACTGACATAATATGAGGAGGAACACTTTATTGACTTAGTGGTCCTCCTCATATGTTGACATAATGAATATAAACACTATATGAGGAGGAGCACTTTATTGACTTAGTGGTCCTCCTCATATGTTGACATAATGAATATAAACACTATATGAGGAGGAGCACTTTATTGACTTAGTGGTCCTCCTCATATGGTGTTTGGATTCACTAAATAATCATGTGTTTCTTTCTTCTACTCTGGCTACCGTATGTCTATGTCCACTGTAAATTATTGTTAAATCCTAAAATTAACTTGGAGAATTTGTTTCGAGATGATGATGATGATGCAGTTTTTACCACCATGCACTCCCTTCTCAAGAGCTGGGCTAAGGTGGATGCCCTGATGATCAGGGACTTCAGTGAACAGTTAACTGCCACAGATTGCTAGACCGCGCCATCCACCAACAGCGCTATAGTCTGTTCGCTGTAATTAGGCGAGAAATCATGACCTCTATCCTCTGTAACTCGAAAAGGGCTAGAGCAAATTGGCTGTAAATTTCCACATCTATTCCTTGACTGACTCTTCCCAAATGGTAGCTATATTAGCTTGATTACTCTAGTAGTTTTTTATATACAGAGGTTAGAGGTCATAATTTCTCGCTTACTTACAGCGAATAGACTAAAGCATCTACCAATAACACACTGGCTGGCCCGAGACTCCAACACTAATGAAACTTTAACCCATACAGCACCAGTGGCGCTCTTACAACTTTTTTCGCTTCTCCAGATATTTCTCCACAACACATTTCAGGGCAAAAATCTGATCTAAGAACTACTTAGATCCTAAAAATGTGAACCACTTTACCTCGCCTTTGCCTGGTTGAGAGTGTCAATCTGTTCGGAGCCTTTCCCCCCCCCCCCCCCCCCCCCCCCTCCGTCTCCCTCATGCTTAGCCCTACTTACAACATAAATAAGCCCCATTTACCTCGCCTTGGCCTTGCTGAGTGTGTCGACCTGTTCCAGATTTTTAGACGTTCTGCTCATTAGTTTGGCGATTTAAAGACTTTACGCCCCATTTCTTTGTCACTATCAAGACTTTTTGTGTCATTTAGGTGTCGATTTATTCCTGGCGAGCGATAGCAAACCTGTAATTTAAGAAGGCCGAGACATTTTTCTATCAAAAAATGTACAAATTTATCTTAAAGGGGGGTCTAGGGAATGCTTTTTACAGTTTGATGAAGGTCTAGGGAGGGAACTAAAATATGTAATAATAAGATGAAACCAAAAAATGTATATCACATTACTTCGCCTTGGCCTTATTTTTAAGCCTTTTCCCCTTTCTCCCTCATGATTAGCCCTACTTACCTCGCCTTTGCCTTGTTTAGAGAGTCGATCTGTCCGGACATGTCGGCCATGGTGTCGCTGTGTTTCTTGCGTTGGAGGTTGGTTGGCAATGTTGGCGTGTTGGATGTTGGTCTCCTCCATCTCGCAGCGGAGTCGGGCCAGCTCTCCCTCGCGCTTCTTGTTCAGGTCAACCTTGGGAGGGGGGGGGGAGACACTTGTTACAGGCAGCTTTTACGCTTGTCTCCTTCATACACATAGGAAAATAAATAAATAAAAAACTTATTTATTACAGTGCAGGCCTTCTGTTCAGTGAAGTTCAGAGTTACCAAATCAAGTCCGCTAGATTGTAAATATATGCCGAAAACAACTAGAATAATGCCACAATCTCTAGAATATCACTTACAATGACTCAAATCTCCAGAATATCACTAGAATTCATGCCACTAGATGTAAACATTTGTCTTTAAATCGAAGTAAACTCTCCTAGATCTAGCGGAAAAGTAGCTAAATTGGCAACACTGACCAAAAATTTAGATCTAGCGGGAAAGTAGTCAAGTGGCACCACTGACCTGGGCAGATGTGGCCTCGGCAGACTCCTCAAGGCGGTCCGTCACCTCGTTCAACTCCCGGGATAAGGTGATCTTGGCCTTCTCCGCGGTGGATCGAACTTGTCGCTCGTGGAGGATCTCGGCTTCCAATTCCTCCTGCCGGATCTCCATCTCCTTAATGGTCTTATTGTGCTTGATGACCAGGTGTTGCTCGTCCTCTACCTTTTGTACATGAATGTATATATATATTAATTTATGTCTATGTCTACTATTTTCTATGTCTACTTTTTTCAATATCCACATCATAAAGATATACTGTATATATATAAACAAAAAAATCTATGTGAGTGAGGGAGACAAAAGGCAGAACTGCCTGTGGCAATTGCCTCCCCCAGAGTTGAAAGAGTGACAGGGCCAAAATCAAAGGACATTTGAGCCAAAATGCCTGGACACACTGAGTTTGAATCAATTTAATATAATATCTATATAATGTATATACTGTATAATAAACTGTATAAATGTCATAAAATATACTTTATATTAAGTATATCTCACAAATACACATGAGCTACTAAATGTCTGTATGGATAATAAGTCGTAGGCGTGTGCATAAACCTTTAACCGTCCTGGTGGTGTAATGGTTAAGGTGGCAAAAATATGTGTGATAACCCGGGTTCGAATCCCGGTGGATCATATATACTTTAATTAATTTCATTGGGGGTGTTGTGGTGAGATTAATAAAAATAATATTCTCAACAGGGCTCGAACCACCGACTGTCAGGACGATTGTCCATGCTTTAACCCACTCTACCACGGCGTGATAAAGGATACTTAACCTTTTTTCTAATTATATGGATCCTACGACTTGTGTATGAATTGAAATACATTCTCCAAGTAGGATTTCCCTTCTCCTTAATATAAATAGGAAAAGGTTAAGTACCCTTCATCACGCCGTAATAGAGTTGGTGAAATCATGGACAATCGTCCTGACTCTCGGTGGTTCGAGCCCCACTGAGAGTATAAATTAATATACTCTATATATATAATATAAAAATTTGATATATAATATTATAATGTCTAATATCAATATCAATACCTTCTTGGCAAGGGCGGCGATTTCCTGATCCTTCCGGCGGATGGCATTCTCGAGTTCCTTGCGGTCGCGGGTCAGGTCAGCCACGGTCTCCTGGGTCAACTTGAGGTCATTCTCCGTCTTCCGCTTGTACTTCTCGGCATCCACGCGCTGCGCGTGGATGCCGATCTCATTCTCCAGCGCGTCCTCAAGTTCGTCCAGGCGCTGTTCTAGCTTACCTTTGATGGTGTGGAGATGGTTACATTTATCCTCCACGCTCTGACTGTCTTCCGCGGACTTCTGGTTAATCTCCTGCAGCTGCTTCTTCTCTTTCTTCACCTGTCCAATGCAAATTTGTTTATTATTACCGGTACATGTATGAGCATTATGTAGTGGTAGCTAAGGTTAGGATACAAAGGAAGTGGGTGAGGAGAGCTGGAGGGAGGCGAGAGGAAGGTGGAGTGGCGAAGAGGGTGGAGAGGTTGCAGGTGGAGGAGATCAGGGAAGAGTTCAAGATATTAGTAGAGAGTAGGTAGGTAGGTTTGACCTGGAGGGTATGGAGGAAGTGGAGGAGATGAGCAAAGTGTTTAAGGAAGTGATCTGTGCAGCATCTGAGGTGGAGGAGGGGATTCACCCAAACTCCTCAGGGGAGCTCAGGGACCCTGATTCATACATCAGGGGAAAGAGGGTCTAGGTTGTGCCATTCAGGGCTGGACTGGTTAGTGTAGGAAGAGGACTTCCCCCACATTATGAAAGGGACTCCAGTGCGCAAGAGGGCCATGGAGGACGAGGAGGAGTTCAGGTACCCCGATTCCTCTGAGTCTAGTTATGGAAGTATATCACTGCAAAACAATGTATGCCTATCATTTTCTATACGTCCACTACAAAACTGTATATACTATGTGTTGGAAAGCAAGTTCCGTCCCCAAAAAACAATTCAAATACCTAGTTATAATTGTATAAGAAAAACATAAGGCGGCCCACGAATGTTTATAAGTGAGCGTACACTTAAAATCCATAGTTCACCGAAACCTGTATACATCAACTGGACTTTTAAGGGGGGGGGGGGGTCACCTGCTTTTTTTCTATCCTTTTCTCTCTGTCTCTGGCTTGTATCCATTCGGTCCCATTCAGACTACTGTTTTATGATATTTATCCCCATCCAGGTGTCGAATGGAGAAATCCGGCTTGGCCGGAGAAATTTTTCTATCGAAAAATGTACAAATTTAGCCTGCTGCTAAAAAAATGTTTTAAATATGCTGGCTCGCCAGGCAAAAATCGACACCTGGATTGGGATAAACGTCTTAAAACTGTAGGCTGAATGGGGCCGAATGGATACAAGCCAAAAAGAGAGGGAGAGAGATAGACACACAAAAAACAAGATTGTCCCCCTTATCTTTTGTCTTTGTACTAATCTCTCTCTCTCTCTCTCTCTCTCTCTCTCTCTCTCTCTCTCTCTCTCTCTCTCTCTCTCTCTCTCTCTTGCTCTCTCTCTCTCTCTCTCTCTCTCTCTCTCTCTCTCTCTCTCCCTCTCTCTCTTCTTCTCTCTCTCTCTCTCTCTCCCCTCTCTCTCTCTCTCTCCTTCTCTCTCTCTCTCTCTCTCTCTCTTTTCTCTCTCTCTCTCTCTCTCTATCTATCTCTCTCTCTCTCTCTCTCTCTCTCTCTCTCTCTCTCTCTCTCTCTCTCTCTCTCTCTCTCTCTCTCTCTCTCTCTCTCTCTCTCTCTCTCTCTCTCTCTCTCTCTCTCTCTCTATCTCTCTCTCTCTCTCTCTCTCTCTCTCTCTCTCTCTCTCTCTCTCTCTCTCTCTCTCTCTCCACACTTCACCTGCTCTTAAAGTCGGAGTAAGGCATCCTGTTGGGGAAGCCCTTACGACAGATACGGATGCCCTCAAGCACACCGTTACAGGTCAGCTGATGCATGATGAGACCAGCATCAACGACACCTGATGGGAGAGATAAAGGAATAAAGGAATAAATAAAGAAATAAAGAAAGAAATACATGATAAAGTAGATGTGCAATCTTCGCATTTAAAAAAACACAAGAAACAAACCTGCATACCCAACTCTGCGACCTAGAATTCTGAATGTGGTCTTCATTCTCTTTACCATATATATATATATATATATATATATTAACAAATTCATATGCAAATAATAATAATTGGTAATATGTTCTGCTTATATGGTGTAGTGTGGTGATGGGCTGGTCTATCAGAGTGAGAACTGAGCGATCTCTGCCATACCCATAGCTTACTCTGACTGTTCCTTTTACTATTATGGTGATGGGCTGGTCTATCAGAGTGAGAACTGAGCAATCTCTGCCATACCCATAGCTTACTCTGACTGTTCCTTTTACTATTGTGGTGATGGGCTGGTCTATCAGAGTGAGAACTGAGCGATCTCTGCCATACCCATAGCTTACTCTGACTGTTCCTTTTACTTACATATTTTCTAGATCTCAAGTGACGGCGTCTCTTCCGTGGATTGACCTCCCAATCTACCAAGATTGGAAGCCAAAGCGTCACATTTTTCCTTTGCCCCTCAACTTTCTCTTCATAATTGGTGAGGGGCACAGGGCCCTGTGTGGGCCTTGGTTTCCCGGGCGTTTCCGCACCCTCCTCAGCTCCCCGCCATGGAGTGGCTTCGGTCGCCCAGGCTTTATTGTGGTCGGCAGGGAGGGTTCTGTGGGGGCGCTCGGTTATGGCCTTGGCCTTGCTCGGGACCTTGGGGCTGTTCGGCCAGGCAGCTTGGGGAAGAAGAAGAAGAAGAAGAAGAAGAAGAACAACAACAACAACAACAACTACTACTACTACTACTACTAAAACTAAAATTATAAGTAAATAATGTCCGTACCTTCCTCTCCTCATCACTGGCCAGCTTCTCCTTAACCTCAACATCCGGGTCAGACAACCTGAAGCGGTACTTGTCAAAGGTGGATACAGCGATGGGGGTCGGGGGTGTACCGCACTGTTAACGCCTCGTTCTCATCATGGCTCACTATGTTCACGTCAGAGGTTATGGCCGGACCTGGACAAAGAGAAAATATCAACATATTATTAACATATTATAGTGTACTGTATATATAAAGTTTAAATTGTAAAACTTGCAAAATAAACAAACCAAAACTTGGACGAACACAGTAAAAAGACAAAACAACTAATCAAAATCGCTATGTGAAAACAACGCTTAAGCAAAATAATAATTTATAAATAAAAGAAGAGAACCACATAGGATGTAATTTACTACAAGAGCAAGGTAATCTGTTTCCCAAGCAAACTAATCGCACACATAACAACGCACTATCGTCACGTTCAAGGAATTTAACCAGACCATCCGGATAGTCAGGACGATATTCCATGTTTTGACCAACTACACCAAGCGCAATAAGGAATAGTTAACCATTTCCTATATATTGTACTGTATTCATATTTTTTCACCAATCCAACTTTACTTCTAAACTCAATTAATGAAATCAACAAATACTGTACATGTGGCACTCCAAGGACACAAACGTAGGATACTCACATCGAAATTCCGCGCATTTATGCATTACGCTATCAAGACCAGAATGATGCACAAGCCTACGATTTATTATGCAGTTTCGAATCCTACATATTAATCTGAGCATGTACATACATTCCAACTGTGCTATGGTAGCCTAAGCTATAGACGAATGGAAGGAGTAATTAATGGGGCACTTAACCCTCGGGAAGGTCTCGCTATAAATTGCTCCTGATCCAAAATTAATTAATATTTTTTCACTAACCAACTTTACTTCTAAACTTTTCACATGTCAGCCACCTAAAACCTCACAAAGACGACCGACGTGTCATCCGACGTAAGAGACAATTCCCCACAGACCCTGACTATACACCCTTCACCAATCACCAGACAAAGCATATCATCAACAATCTCAAGCACTCACCCGCCTGTGGCCTAGACAACATAAGCAACATACACCTCAGACACCTGGGACCACAAGGCATACAAGCACTCACTAACATATCAAACTACAGCTATTCACACAACACAATACCAGACATTTGGAAGCATGGTATCATCATCACTTTCCCCAAACCCAACAAAGACCCCACGCTACCCTCCTCGCACCGCCCCATCACACTCCTTTGCTCCCCCTCCAAAGTCATGGAACGCCTAGTATTACAACTAATTACACCTGACCTACCCCTAGCTCCAACACAACATGGCTTTAGGCCACTGCACTCCACAAACACTCTTCTCACAGACCTTACACAAAGAGCTTTCGACGGCATCAATTCAGCTAGACCACCACACAGATCACTATTAGCCACACTCGACATTAGTAAAGCCTTCGATGCCATCCCCGCCACAACCTAACAAACAAAATCTACAACACAAACATGCACAACACCACACAAAACGGTGGCTGGCCAACTTCCTAGCAGGCAGATGTGCACACGTATCTTTTGCCGGTCAGTCATCTAAAATCAGAAACTTTCCAAACGGAGTCCCACAAGGATCCGTCCTATCGCCCGCACTCTTCAATCTGTACATGCACGATATAACTACACCCAATACGCCCCAAATAAACTTAGCCTCCTATGCAGATGACATAACACTCACATGCACACACCATGACCCAAAAAGAGCAACAGATCTCCTTCAACCCTATCTCAACACACTACATGGCTGGTGCACTACAAACAGACTTAATCTAGCCCCAGCCAAATCCACCGCAACCCTGCTCACAAGTTGGACAGGAGAACACGAATACATCCCTCAACTCACCATAAACAACACACCCCTAACACATACACACACACCCAAAATCCTAGGAGTAACATATGATACTCATATGACATTCAAACAGCACACCACAAACATTAAAAAGAAACTGACACCCAGACTTAACGCCCTCAGGTCACTTGCTCACACAAAATTTGGACACAACAAAGAAACTACCACCACAGTATATAAACAATACATAAGATCAGTGATGGAATACGCAAGCCCAGCCTGGGCTTCTAACCTAGCTGAAACACATCATAAGACCTTACAGACTATTCAAAACAAAGCCCTGAAGATCATTACAGGCTGCACAGCTACTGCACCCACAGATCACCTACATCAAGAAACCAAAATCCTCAAAGTCAAAGACCATCTGGACATGAGAGGCACTCAATTCCTGGCAGCAGCCTCCACGAACCAAGACCACCCACTAAACTACATGGCAACACACCCACAGACACCAAGAAATATCAAAACAACACCCAGCACACGGTATCACACACAATTATTGTCCTCTCTCCCTCCCTGCCCACCCCGAACCAACTTCCAGAAGCACATCCATACTCATATCTCTCACCGATCCATCCACTCACTCACAGACAACACACAGCTGCATGCACGACCTCCCGAAATCCATCCTTCCGAATCCTCCCTTCCTCGCGAGGACAGAGTCCACCTGGCCAGGCTGAGATGCGGACACCATCCAGCTCTCCTGAGCTATCAGAAGAGACTGGATGACTCCGTTGTCGACGCCTGCCCGGGATGTAACACAGCACCCCATACCATTAAACACATCATAGAAGACTGCATTTCACACAACCACTTACGCCAACAACACAATCTACACTCAATGAGAGCTCTGTGGGAAAGCCCGATCGTGGCCATGGCCTTTCTCAGGGACTCGGGGCTGTTCGGCCAGGCAGCTTAGGGAACAACAACAACAACAACAACTTCTAAACTTAAACTGTGATTTGAGCACTTTCTGGGATACTTATAAGCCTTTGTGACCATCAGTATTGTTTAGAAACCTTTAGTATAGTTACTTAACCCTTAAAAAGCGGCTCACCACTTAAGTCGAGTTGAAAAAACTGGCAAAAAACGGGTGAAAAAAGGGTGGAAATCGAGTGAAAATGGGTGGGATAGTAATGATCCATACGTCCGACATCTGTGGCCTCCCGGCCCACACTAACTCCAGTTCCCCCACCGCGCATGAGGATGACAGTGTAACCAATAGTTCGCTAAAAGTGAGCAAGGTAGCAAAATCAGCTAAACTTCCATCTTCGAGGTAACACTGTCAGTGCTCCACGAGTGCTACGTAGCTGTATGTGGCGTCATTGTGTAGCGATTTCCACCTAGTTTTCGGCGCAATACAGTTCCTTTCATACTGATGGTTGATATAGCAGTCAGAACGGCCCAGAAAGGCCCAAAACGGCCACAGAGCACCCGCTAGAGGAGGGTTAAACCTCTGCAGTTGTCTTTGAGCGAGCTGTGGGCTGAACACTAATTTTGAATAGGTAATTATGAGATTAAGATAATTTTATTTATGAATACTAAACGGCAACCCCCAGTGCATGAAAGTGTTAAGGAGATGTGTTAAGATGTGTTAAGGAGAAGATGTGTTAAGGAGATGGAGAAATCCTACTGGGAGGAAGTAGGTAGTTAGGTACAGTATTGTAGGATTAAGTTTTTACAACATGCCCGAAAGGGAGGTTCTGGAGCTCCGATCTTACTTTCAACCATCTTGACAATTTTACCAACACACCTAAACTTCGTTTGATGCGAAAATAGCCTCCCGAAAATATACCCACTGCGGGAATCAAACCAGTTAGACCAATAGAGATATCTCACTTGGCCTGGTTGGCTCAAGTATATTTTTGCATCTTGTTCAGTTTAGCCTATTTTTACTGACTTGACACTATATACTAACGTGTCCTGGTGGTTAGCGTGGTAGTTTGACTGGATACAGTGTGTGCGGTGGTGTAGAACTGGAAGTTATACATCTCTCCGGGTCGCAGGTCACCGATCAACACCGTCTGCTTGCGGTTGATCCCTTCCGTTGCTTGGTCACCGGAGATCGATATATTAATAGGAAGACAGAATAATTTAGTCTAGTCAATATAAATAGGCCACACAAATCTTAAAGGGAGATTTTTGTGTTTAATTGTTATAATTTATTGTTTGTTTGTTTCATCCCTAGACCTCTATCAAGCTTAAAAAAAAAACACTCCCAAGACCTAGTTGCTTAGTTGGGGGAATCCCCATGGTGTACTGGCTTGCCTTAACTGGTTGGCTACAACAGTTGCTAAGGCTAGAGCTCTCAGAAATTCTCAGAGATGATGTCCCAGTGACTCCGGTTCGTTGGGGAGGTATAGTAGCGGGTTCCTGCACTGCCTCCTCGCCGTGGTGTGTGACCCGCCCGGCAAGTGACGGATATAAGGAATGTCGCTGGTGATCGTTGTCTCGGAGCCTCGCTGTAGTTGGCACGCTCAGACTTGTGCCTCGCTTGCTTTCGCTCGCTCGGAGTCTTCGCTACCTGGACGATAATGTGATGTAATGCCTGGATTGTGGCAAAGTATCTGTAACGGCATTCGATGCTGAAATCTGCTTGAGCTATCACGCTAAGTGGAGTACTTCTCTTGGTGTAGCGGTTAAGGCGCTCGCCTCCCACGTGGCGGGCCCGAGTTCGAATCTCGGCCGGGCCGCGCCCGAAAACATTTGGGGCGAATTTCCGCATCAGACGCAGTTCGGATGTGATTGTTAAAATTGTAAAATTGTAATTGTGTGTCATTATAAAGTCGGCAAAAATTGTACGGTGCCGTTGCGAGGTCACTTCACTCCACTGCTTCCGTTTATGTCGATAAGCGGGTCCGAGATTCTCCGTTGTACAACTCTACTTCTTACATAGCCAAACTAATGTGTGGAGTGTCTTATAATCTCATAAATAATTGGGCTAAACATGAGGGAAATGGGATATATACTCACTTGTTGCCATATATATCTGTGAAGGAGGGTCGCTGTGGATGCCGTTGGAGACTGCAGCCACAGAGATGGAGTAGTTGCGGCCGGGGTAGAGCTCCTCCACTGCTTCCGTCTGGGTCACTATACGGGTCCGAGAGTCCCCGTTGTACGTCTCCACTTCTTGATACACAACCTGAAAATATCGTCACGGGTTAATTTTGTTTTTTCCTTATTTATTTTTTGATAACCCTTTCTGTACCGGCGATATACTTTTCATTATATTCTGGCAACTAATAGACGCTTTTGTACAGCTTAACCCTCCTGGCCCGGGCTGTCTCTCCAAAGGACAGTGTGGGCTACCCGGGCGATCTGGCCGAAAAACGTCTAGGCCTAGGCTACCGTATTTTTGTTTAGTTTAACTGCTAGAAATTTCCCACGCATCTATAAACATAGTGCGGTTTCCAATCTGTAGACTGGCGTTGAGTAGAGCTCTCCAAGTCAACTGGTTCAGTTGTGATGACGATTTCCGTGGAGCGAATTTTTCCGCAATGTTGACAATATCGGAGCTTTTCAGACACTAATTTCGTCTGACGTCACAACAATAACATTGATCCGACGTCTCCTTATTGTTTTCGGAGGTGCGGTGACGCAACGATCGGCTTTGTTTACATTCGTCGGACACACAGTGTTCAGACCAAGCTGAATAGGCTTGAAAGCTTACTGCCTAGTAACAGGACACCCGGGCTCCTGCCCTTATTTCGTGGTGTCCTTTCACACTGACACCCGGGCAGGAAGGGTTAATTAAGAAGGACATCTACTCATTAAAAGGCTAGAGACTATCTCGATTAATCCTTTTAGTTACCATAGAAAAAAAGTCTGAGAATAGTATTTCACTCTTGGGTTGGAGAGTTGCAGAGAGTAGGGGTGGGACTGTGTTGCAAGGCGGGTACTACGCACCCTACGTAGAGGAGGTGGTATACACTGGGAAAGCTCCGAGGAACACTGATTATTGTAGTAGCGATAGAATAGCGAGAGATGCAACATTGCGGCGAAGAGAGAGAGATTGCAGAGAGTTGGTGAGTGGACGGGAGTTAATGATACGAAAGGCTTTCCTTTCTACTTTATCTAGGAGTGCGGTGTGAGAGGATCCTCCCCACACATGTGAACAATACTCAATACAAGGACGCACTGTGCCCCTGTACAGAGCAAGAAGCTGCGCAGGGGTAAAGAACCCCTTGAGGCAGTTGAGCACACCCAGCTTCTGGGAGGCTGCCTTAGCGAGACTGGTAATATGGTCTTTCCAAGAGAGCATGAAAGCTCTAAAACTTGGAAAATATATGGGGTGAAAGGTCTTAAAATTTAAAATTGTCAAGAATCCTTGTGGTTGACTTTTGTTGATCTACGTTGTCGGGATATCCACATAGGCTAGTGACTAAGTGATCCTTATGGATGATGAGTTGTGGGCTAAAATGTTATTAGAGTAGAGGCACCAAAGGAGACGCAAAAAGTGTGAAAGTTTTCAAGAAAAAAATCAGTGTGTCAAGCTCATTCATTCTTTTAACTTGAAACTCACATGATATATTACCAAATGGTTATTCTTTTAATGGATGTGTCAATGTTTGATATATTTCAAGTATTTTCCGAGATAAGAGGTCCAATATCAAGTGCGTCTCCTTATGACCACCAAACCCTAAGTAGACGCACCCAAGTCCAGTGCAGACGAACGTCTGTTTTTTTGTATTAATATGTGAGTAATTTGATTATTTAGTAGATAATATTTATACCACTTATACTTCTAACTTAAACTAAAGTAGTTGCATGCTGATAGTGGGCCTACATTGTACATCTATAGAGAAAATAAATTGTGAAAGACTTTGCCCGAATCCTAAGCCATTTTTGGCAACATTTCCAAATAGCTACGAAAACTACATCAACGTGTAGTGAATACCAACCAACATCCGACTCTATATATATTTTCTTTAAAATATCGCGCCGCAGTGAAGTTACAATGGTCGAGAATTGCACATTTGTTGGTAAAAAGCAACCAACCCCGCCACCCTTCCCCTGCCTAGCTAGTTTGCGAGGTAGGGGGGGAGGAAAGGAGGGGGAAAATACGCAATAGCGCTTATATCTCTCATATATATCAATATTATATCACCACAAAGCACATGAATGCATATAAGATGCATAGTAACAAAGAAATATGCAAAATAACCCACAAATTACCGATTCGCGAAGTGGGGGAGGAGAGAGAAATAAAGGAGTGTCGATTTCCCTCTCTCCTTCGCCCCCCACTGGCACAACCCTCTACTAAAGGGTTGTGCCACTGGCCCCACCGCACGGCAGCATGAGTCACTCCAGTGAGGGAGTCAGAGGGACGTCCAAACAAGTAGACCTATGTCTCGTTGATGTTCAGTCACGGTCAATGAAAAAGTGAAATTTGGCCACATTTAGACCCCTGAGTGTGTGAGTGTGTGTGTGTTGTGAAGCTGGGTATCAAAAGCTCACACTTAGACCTACGTGACAAAAACAAATTGTACGATTATTTCTGTCATTATTTAGTCTTTATTCGATAGTTCATACACTATTTATTTCTATTTTCCATTTCTGTTAGTTTGTAGTTAGTTGTAGTTCATGCACTATTAATTCAATATTCTTGCAACTGAAATAAGATATAATATTATAAATAGGGCAGATAACTTTAATAAATAACACTAAACCAATGGAGACGCACACCACCCCATCCAGACGCGTCTCTATATGGCCCGCACGTGTGGGTCTCCATTGGGCCTCGAAGTCAAATGAAGGTAGCTCCACCACCATCAAAGGAAACTCGACCATGAATACAGGAGGAGGTGGGGCGAGATTGGGGTTTATCATGCATGCGGTTTATGCCCTTCTAAACCCAGTTTGAAAAAAAGCGTCTCCATTGGTTTTGGACCATATCATGAACCAATGGGGACGCACCCACTTTCACGAGCACTAGTTCATGCAAGAGTCATGAAACCATGCAGGAGTATAGTTCAAGACATGCTCTTTCCATTTGAAACAAAAGAAAAACGATCCGAGTTAGAGAAGTAGGATAAAAATGAGCTGTGAAAAAATCGCTTTCTTAGGTTTGGGCTAAGAGATACCCCGAAAATCTAATTTTTATTTTTGTTTATTTTTTCTCAAGATAAATGTGTGTCCTATTAGGCTGGTAGTCTTTGAGAACATCACTAATAGCATAAAGTATTTTTTGATGTATTTGTTTTCTTTTCAGGTAGCCTACTTTAGTTTTTTGCATGGCAGTTTTTTTGCATGAAGTGCGTCTCTACTGGACAATTCGTCTCCTTTGGTATCTCTACCCTACTTAAGTTTACTGTAGGCTAGTTGTTGTTGTTGTTGTTGTTCCCCAAGCTGCCTGGCCGAACAGCCCCAAGGTCCCGAGTAATTCCAAGGCCATAACCGAGTGCCCCCACAGAACCCTCCCCGCCGACCACAATAAAGCCTGGGTGACCGAAGCCACTCCATGGCGGGGAGCTAAGGAGGGTGCGGAAACGCCCGGGAAACCAAAGCCCCACCCAGGGCAACAACAACAACAACAACAACAACTGTAGGCAAGTTCAGTGTTCATATAATTTATGTTACATCTGTTATTCTTCGGTCTAATTGTGTTTATTTGGGTAAGATCCTGTGTAGCGGGAGGAACTGTTTTTTCGATGCCTATTTACTAAGACACGTTGAACAATTTCTTTAACCTAACCTAAAAAACCAAAACCAAAACCTAACCTAACCTAACCAAAACCTAACCTAACCTAGTATATTAGTGGACTATTTATGAATGTCAAAATATATTGTAACATTACCAAATTATTGAGATATAGCCTATGTACAGGTCCTCCCGCTACACAGGATTATACCCATGAAGGCGATGTACGCATATAAATCACAATATAAGCAAACTGGCCTGTGGCTAGTCTTGGGAATATCCACGTGTCCCGTTGTCGGGGACGCCGTGCAACAAAAAAACGTTACGGTAAACCTAGGCTATGGCAGTATCACATGCATAAGGGGTAAGTGTAAAGCCGCTGTCACACGAGCGATATTTCCATCAATTTTCCATGATCAAGTTTAGTATTCCGTAACTAAATAAGTTGGTCACCAATTATTTTGCAATATTTGAAAACAAATATGGATTTTATAATTATGCTCTAAACATAATATGAAAATGTGTTTTAAGCCTCGGCAAAACCTAATAAAAATATATGGTACTAAAATGGAATTTTGTCGTAACATGGTTGTCAATACGTTCCTATAGACGGCACCGATTCATACACACGCCATTTTCACCTGTCTCCCGAGGTCTGTCCACCAGCTTTTTAGTCCACTCCACCTGCCCATCTGTCGATAGGTTGGATTGTTTGGTTAGGTTAATATACTAGGTCTCAGAAAGAAGATTCGTAGTTGCGGTAGTATTTACGGTATCGGGACACTTCGAGCGAATTCATATTCGAGCGGAGGCGCATTTAGGTTAGGTTAGGTTAGGTTAAGTTAAGTTAATTAGGTTAGATTGTGCATCCGCTCGATCAGGAATTCGCTCGAAGTGACTCGCATTCGTATTTACAGATACGGCCAAATACCAGTAGGCTACTAAATGGGCGCCGGCCCAACCGCCATGTTGTATCCCACGTAGGCCTACTAGGTACTACGGACACATTGTAGGCGTTAGGTGTGGATTAGGCTTGTATCCAATGTACTAGGTCTATGTTACTGGATATTTATGATTTAAATAAGTGCTACGTTTTCGATAAATCTGGTTATATGGCTTTGCAATTAGGGAAATCATGAGCCGATTTCCGACATTTAGTTAGTCTTTTTCGATTCTCAAAATACGATCCAAGTTTTGCCAAATATTGGCTCGGGTTTTCCAAAATTATGCTTTTTGGGGTTTGCAATTTAGGGAAACATGAGCCAAAATTCTAAATTAGGTTACTGTAATTTGTTTACTCTTAAAATTCGCAAAATCCGAGCCAAGTTTTGCCAAAACTTGGCTCAGGTTTTCCAAAATTCGGGTTTTATGGCTTTGCAATTTCGGGAAACCAGAGCCAAATTTCTAAATGAGGTTACTGTCATTTTGTTGTCTACAAACTCTCAAAATCCGAGCCAGCTTTGGCCAAAACTTGGCTCGGGGTTTTCAAAATATTGGGTTTTAGGCCTTAGAAATACATTACAACCCGAGCCAAGTTTTGCTAAAATAAGTTTTAATCGCCGTTTTACGCATTTAACCCCTCATTTTCCCTGTACTTCATAGCCCTCCCAACTATCGGGCGGCGTGTCTTAAGATCGTTGTATAATGGGGAAAACGGTTTCGCCGAGGGTTGTAATGATTTCCAAACACTAGGCTATATATTGATGAAAACTAACAGGGAAAAATAAAAAAAAATCCATGGGAAAATTGGTGACCATCTTATTTAGTTTTTCCGCAAGTCTTTTCTCGTTATAGGTTAGGCCTAGGCCTATTTCGGGACTTTTGGTTTTATGTTATTTTAATACCACAAATTTTGTTGATAGCCTATATTTGAAGATAAATATTGAATCTATATGATCTAAAGATCATAAGAAAATTTGTTTTAACCCTCGGCAAAACCTAATAAAAAAGTATGGTACTAAAATTTCTTTTTCGTAACAAGGTTTGTCAATACAGTACTTTCAGTCATCGATAGCTCTAAAGATCATATGAAAATGTGTTAAACCCTCGGAAAAACCTAATATAAAAGTATGCTACTAAAATGTAATTTTCGTAACAAGGTTGTCAATAGGCTACGGTACTTTCCCGTTATCAATGTACAATCAAGCTGAAGATTGCAGAGTAAACACCATAGCCTAGACTTCATCGACTTTTCCCATTTTTTTTTTTTTTATTAAGTACTCAACCAGCGGGGGTGTGGGGGCAGCAGCCCCCACTCATAATACTAGATTAGGTTAGGTAAGGTTGTTAGGTTAGGCTAATGTCTTTTCAAATCACTATCGAGGGGCTGTCTCAACATCGATCGATAGGCCTAATAGGGAAAATAGGTTTTCCCGAGATTTCTAATTAATTACAAACACTAATTATATTGATGCAAATGACCAATTTTGTTTAGGCCTATAAAAAACACTCGGAAAATTTGTGGTAGGCCTATTAAAATAACATTTTTCCAGACTTTTTCGCACTGATATCGATAACTATACTGAAGGTATGATAAATCTACAGTTATACTACCCCTATTGTGTCGCTATTCTGTTGGTACTAATGGGTTAATATTATTAGTAGTAGACTTAGTATGGTTTGATGATGCGCGGAAATGTATATTTGAGTTGAAATAGGCCTAGATACATTGAAGTATTACAAACCTTCGCAAACCCATAAACAGGGAACATGAGCAGGGTTTAGACCGTCGCGCACCCATAAACAGGGAACGTGAGGGGGAGTTTAGACCGTCGCGGAAACAGGTTACTTTTCGGTTAGGTTAGGTTAGGTTAGGTTAGGTTAGGCTAATGTTAAAAATACTAAAATGCGATGGTCCTCGGTATTAAACAACACTGTATATCAAAGAAAAAAAAGAAAAACAATAACAAATTACCTGAAAAACTCGTATCTGGTTGGTGATAATTTTTTATCAAAATAAGTTTTTTTCCAGTTTCCGCGTCTGCTGAACCATCCAAAAACACGCTAAAAGGCGTGTTTTGAAGGGGGGAGGTGGTGGGGGGGTAGTGGGGCAGGGGTAGTATAACTGTAGATTTACCGAAGGTATAGATTATGCTAGGCGGCTGAATTATGATTAGGCTAGGCCTAGGCCTATGTAGGCATTGTAGGCTATAGTTTTTGAAACTGCCAGACCATAATTGCCAGTAGAAATTGCTCTAAAAACGGCTAGTGTGACTCCAGCTTAAGTAAAAGTGGGGGCGGCAGCCACCACCTATAATACTAGGATAGGTTAGGTAAGGTTGTTAGGTTAGGCTAATGTCCTTTCAAAGGGGTAGGCTATAGCCTAGGCTAGGGTAGTAAACACTAGGATAGCCTATACCCGGTCAGAGGTAAGAAGAAGAAGAGTCCTGCAGTAGTCTCCTTGAATGCTACCGTGCAAAAAACACTGCCGGGGATAAAAGAAAATATAGAAAACAAAGAAAGCTTGCCTGTCCATAAAGTTGAGGCGGCAATGCGGACATCAGCTGATCGTCAACCAGCGCCGCTAAAACAATAGCGGCAGGTACCGGCACTGTCGGATCTACGACCCACCAACTTTGAAATTACTTCCAGCTCAAATAATGCCTCTGTTCTGATCGCCTGACAGTAAAATAGGTCTATGACACGGTAAAAAGGTTCCGTTCCTCGTGACCTCATGTCATCATAGGGGCCCACTGGGAAATTACTCTGGGGGCCCACCGGGAATTTTCCCGGTTTCCCGGTGACAGGGTAAAACAGCTCATATGCCTTATATATAACCAAAATCAGTTAAATCACGATTGTATTTTGATATATCGTTAGCGAGCATAACATACCACTACTTACAATAATACTAATGCAGAAAA
The DNA here is from genome assembly GCA_032716605.1 of Paralithodes platypus. Lineage (NCBI taxonomy): Eukaryota > Metazoa > Arthropoda > Malacostraca > Decapoda > Lithodidae > Paralithodes > Paralithodes platypus. Next base: position 27,553,421 of record CM064539.1, read on the forward strand.
TAACTATAAATAACAATAATTTGGTGGGATAAAGTATGGAAGCTACTTATGGAAGGCAATGGCTCCCGGAGCGCTAACCACGATTCTATTTCGGTTGATTTTGACTTAATGTTATTGCATTTACTAACTTAACCTAACCAACCTAACCGAATACAATAACATTATATAACATATTATGGTGGTTGAAAGTAAGATCGGAGCTCCATGTAAAAACCAAATCCTACAGTAGGGGAAGTAACAGAAGGCGAGGAAGTGAATATAAGTACGAGAGAATGGGGTAATAGAGTCGGGGCTTAACCCAACAACTAACCTTATATCTGTCCTGTTGTGACCCTTGGCTGGGCTCCCACACCAACCTCACCTCCCGACCATTGTCTTCCTCGTCAGCAACAAGATCAACCACACCAAGAGGACCTGTGATGGACAATGATAATAATAATCATAATAATAATTATAATAACAATAATAATAAAAATATTTCTTTGATAGGAGGTTGTGGTCACTATCTTAGGTTGCATTAATAGCTGCTTGTAGAGTTATACTAGGTATCACTTATTACCACTTACTAACCCTCGGGTGAGGGCTGGTCCTATCCTGAGTCAGGTTTGGTATCCTCTTCCCTACTGTACCTTAGCGATTTCTGTTTGTCTCTTTCCTTGTACTACTTTTCCTTCTAGGTGCTAACGAAACTGCCCGATTGGGTGGCACTACAAGGGGAGCTGTGGATGGTGGGGGCATTGTCCCGGGGGTGCAAGCCCGAGGGCTGATGATCCCCTCCCCCGCTGCCCTCTCAGAGACAGATCTCATCTCACCCTGAGCATCCGGAGCGGCTTCGGTCAACCAGACTCGGGACTACTCGGCTAGACAGTCCGGGAAGCTACAACAACTTACTAACCCACGGTATAGTTGTTGTTGTTGTTGTTCCCCAAGCTGCCTGGCCGAACAGCCCCAAGGCCCCGAGCAATTCCAAGGCCATAACCGAGCGCCCCCACGGTATAGTAATACAGTATACCGTGTACTAACCCTTGAAAATAATGATGCGTTTTGACATTTTATTATCGCTAACATTAGATGATTCACTATAACTCAGGAAGAATCTCCTGAAGTTAAGGGGAGATTTCCACTTAAGGGATTTTTTCTTTACCCCCTTCTCCCTCATGTTTAGCCCCATTGCTTTTGAGATTTTAAGAAGTTAGTTTGTCGATTTTAAGAACTTTCACCCAATTTATGTCCCTTTTAAGACCTTTCGTCCCATTTAGGTGTCAATTTTTTCCTGGCGAGCGATAGCGAGCCTGCAATTTAAGAGGAAACGGCCTTCGGCCGGGACATTTTTCTACCGAAAAATTTACAAATTTATCTTGAAAGGGGGTCAAGGGGGTGTAATTTCAAGCTTGATGGAAGTCTAGGAAACACACTAAAAACCTCCCCTTAAGAGGGTATAGACTGGTTCAATCAATCCACTGACGTCCATTTACCTTACCTACTCTGAATAAAATGGTCTAATGATAGCCAGAATAAAGTGTCAGAATGCGTCATAATCCCCAAGGGGCTAATAAGAATAATATACTTTAGTTTGTCCCCTACGCCAACAAAAAACGCCTTCCCAGACTTTTTTCTAACTTACTATCTACCGTCCTTACTACTACCGTCCTGGTGGTGTAATGGTTAAGGTGGCAAAAATATGTGTGTGATAACCCGGGTTCGAATCCCGGTGGATCATATATACTTTAATTAATTTCATTGGGGGTGTGGTGGTGAGATTAATAAAAATAATATTACTAATTAATGCTCACTCAAACCTCCTTCAAGCTAAATTTATGCATTTTTCGTTATCTAGATGGCCTTTAGTTTGTCCCCTACGCCAACAAAAACTCCTTCCCAGACTTTTTTCGAACTTACTAATTAATGCCCACTCAAACCTCCTTCAAGCTAAATTTATGCATTTTTCGTTATCTAGATGGCCTGCCCAAAGGCTGATTTCTTCTAAGTAAGTTGCTATCGCCCGCCCTGAAAACAAAATCGACACTTCAAAGGGGTGAAGCTTCTTATCATTGCCAAACTAATGGGGTGAAGAGTCTCACTATCGCTAAACTAATGGAGTAAAACGTCTTAAACTTTCCAATCTAACAGGGGAGGTAAAGAAAAGGCCTCCTTCGGACCAAATAGGGTGGAACTCAGCTGTAATGTGACATTAATTGGTTTTATAGACCCACGTAGGTAAGCTATAGGGGAGAGAGAGAGTGTGAGTGAGTAAGAGAGAGATAGAGAGTTACATAGAGTTCCATATATACACAGACCTTGCGGTCCCTACTAGGTAGTCCGGACTTAATGCTAAAATAGAATTTTCTACAAAGTGGAAGGCAAGGACAGCAAAGAAGAAGGCTCTCGCCCCACCCACCTCTCCCTCCGACCGTTGGTCGACATGAAATTAAGTTGGGAAAAGAAGTCACCCAGCAGAATGAGAAAAAAATAAAAGAGAGAGAGAGCGAGAGCGAGCGAGAGAGAGAGATCAGGGGCTTCTATAAACTGTGTAGCGTAACTGAATGGTACTGAGAATGGGGGTTGGTCATTGGTCTATCTATCTATCTATTGCCTGACGCCGCGATCCCCGAAGGGGTGGCCACGAACGAACCGCCCCCATGCACCTCTGTCCCCAGTCAGTCGACGCCCCTCCCCCCAACCAGCACCGCCTTCGTTCATGTAGTTCCTCACTCCATCCTTCCACCTCATATTCGGTCTACCTCTCCCCCTCTGTCCCTCCACCTCGCTCTCGTACACCCTCTTAGTCATTCTCTCGCTTTCCATACGTTCCATATGGCCGAACCATCTCAAGTTGTTCCTTTTCACACTTTCCAGCACATCTACCTCCACACCACACCTCCTTCTTACTTCCTCATTAGTCTGTCTATCCCTCCATGTAACTCCGCACGCACTCCTTAAGTAATTCATTTCTACTGCTCTCACTCTTGGTCTGAGTCTCTCAACCAACGTCCATGCTTCGCTTCCGTAAGTCAGTGTCGGGATTACCACACTGTCATGCAAGGACTTCTTCACTTCCATACTGACCACCCTATTTCTTGTTACTGCTTTTAGCGTTCCTACAACCCTCTTCCCCTGTTGTACCCTCTCCCGCACCTCTTCATCCATAGTCCCATCTTTACTCAACACACTGCCCAGATACTTAAAAGAGTTGACGATCTCCATAGCCTGACCGTTCAGCTTCACCTCACACTCTGTGACTTCACCCCTTTCGAAGACCATAACCTTGCTCTTCCCCGTATTTACCTTCAAATTCCGTTTTTCGCACACTGTTCCAAACTCATTTACCAGACCCTGCAACTCCCATTCATTATCACTCATCAGAACTGTATCATCCGCAAACAGCAGTATAGGTAGCTTCCACTCAATTCCCTCCCTTTTCAGCGATACACCAACATCCACTGCTCTTGATAGTATTTCTTTCATGACTCCATCCATATATACAGTAAACAACCACGGGGACATCACACACCCCTGTTTCAAACCAACATTCAGGTCAAAGAACTCGCTCTGCTCACTCTCCACACGTACTGCCGCCTTTGCACCCTCATACATGCTCTTCACTGCTTTCAGCAACTTGCCCTCTACTCCGTATATTCTAAGTACTTTCCACAAACCTTCTCTATTCACTCTGTCATAGGCCTTCTCCAAGTCCATAAAGGCAACATACACCTTTTGTTTCTTCTCCAGATACTTCTCCACAACACAATTCAGGGTAAAAATCTGATCTACACATCCTCTTCCCTTCCTAAAACCTCCCTGCTCGTCGCCTATCCATTTCTCCGTTCTCACTCTCACTCTCTCAATCACTACCCTACTGTATACCTTCCCTACTACGCTTAGAAGACATATTCCTCGGTGGTTACCACACACTCCTCTTTCCCCTTTGCCCTTATATAGGGGGACTATTATGCCAGTCTTCCAGTCATCGGGTGCACTCCCCTTCTCCCATGCTAGTTTGCACATTTTCCATACCCATTCTATCACTATCTCACCACCATACCTCAACATTTCCCCACACACTCCATCTGTTCCTGGTGCTTTCCCCAACTTCACTCTTTTCATGGCTTCCCACACTTCTGACCTCCTGATCCCCACCTCCTCCTCCACTACTTCTCTTCTTCTCCCTCCCATACCATATCCAGCTATGTTTGCTGGCTCTTCATTCCTTTCATTTAGCAACTCACTGAAGTACTCCCTCCATCTTTCGACTCTCTCTGCTTCTCGGCTAGCATTCTCCCATTCTTATCTTTCACACCCTTACTGTTTCCCTTGCTACCTTCCCTAACTTTCTTGACTTCTTTCCAGAACAGTTTCTTACTCTCCCTCCATTTTACACTCAGATTCCTTCCAAATTCCTCATCTACTCTTCTCTTACTTTCCTTCACTACTCTCTTCACCACCCTCTTACTCTCCACGTACCTCGCTCGTTTCTGTCTCTCGGAATCTTCATTCCCTCTCTACTACCCAACCACTCTCTATATGCTTTCTTCTTTTCTTCCACAGCTATTCTTACCTCTTCTGTCCACCATGCTGTACCTTTCACTCCCCTCCCTCTTCTCCTCACTCCACACACCTCCTCACATGCTGCACAGATCTCATCCTTAAACACCTTGCTCATCTCCTCCACTTCCTCCATAACTTCCAGGTCGAACCCACCTAGTCGTCTTTCCACTGCTCTCCTGTACTCCTCCCTGACTTCCTCCTCCTGCAACCTCTCCACCCTCCTCACCATTCCACCCTCCTCTCGCCTCCCTCCCGCTCTCCTCACCCACTTCTTTTGTATCCTAACCTTAGCTACCACTACATAATGATCAGACAGACCCCCTCCAATACCCCTATACACCCTAGCATCCATCACAGATTTCTTCATTCGTTCATCCACACATACATAATCAATCAATGACTTTCGTTCCACCACTGTCTTATCCTTCATCGTCAACATCCGTTTCCACGTGTACCTGTGGATCATTCTGTGTCGGAAGAAGGTGTTGGCTATCCACAGCCTCCTCCCCACACATACGTCCACAAGTGCACTACCATTCCCATTCACCTCTGATGGTACCCCCCACCCTCCCACCACTCCCTCAACTTTCCTATCACCCACCTTACCATTTTATTTATCACATTACTTTATTTTACTGTTTATTTTTCTCCCGTTTGTTCATGTTTCTACTTGCTGCTCTCTCTCTCTCTCTCTCTCTCTCTCTCTCTCTCTCTCTCTCTCTCTCTCTCTCTCTCTCTCTCTCTCGCTCATTATTTTTCTCTTATTTTAATATATTTTCCATCCTTTTCTTTTGTGTTATAACTCTATCTATCGGGTGATCTAGCCATATTTTCTCTATGTGATTTATCATGGAAAATGGCTGCAAAATTATTAGTATATCATTCAACTTTAATGAATCCAAGAATTTCTTCTTCAATCGAGTCGTCAACTTGTGGAATGGGCTTCCCCGAGATGTCATAGACTGCAACACCGTTGATTCCTTCAAAATTCGCCTAGACAAGCACCTTGCCCTGAACCCAAGGTTGACTGCGCTTGTAATTGAATAAATATTAGTTTTAGTATTGTTTCTTCAATAACCTAATAATCTTAATATAATTTCCCCTGCCATGAACTAAGCCCCAGGGCAGCACTTTCTTCTCACATCTTTCCCACAATCTCTCCGAAATACTGTTGCAACACTTGGAACAGCAGTGTTTTGGAGGGCAAGTAACCTCGAGGGGTCGCATGCCCTGTTGTTGCTTGATTTCCTGTGTACTCCTTTGTACATAATTATATTCATCTATTCGGTGCTATCTATTTATCTAGATTGAATGTCTTTCTACCTGTCAATTTAATGATACGAGGATCATCATATATATTGCTCTCTCTCTCTCTCTCTCTCTCTCTCTCTCTCTCTCTCTCTCTCTCTCTCTCTCTCTCTCTCTCTCTCTCTCTCTCTCTCTCTCTCTCTCTCTCTCTCTCAAATATATAGAGCCCCTATGTATGTGATATATATATACCATGTAATTAGTCTAGCCCTAAATTTATAGCGTGTTACGATATCTACCGGGCCATAGTAGATTCTCCATGTAATTTATATGCCATTTAATTAATCTACTGGTCTATGGAAAATATATTCTTCCACCCCGTTAGTTTTATATACTTTGTATTTATTAAGTGTGTGTGTGTGTGTGTGGGGGGGGGGGGGTCTGGATCCCCTTCTACCTCATGTTTAGCCCCATTAGTTTTGCGACTTTAAGACATTCACCCCATTAGTTTGGCGAGTTAAAGACCATTGACGTTGTCAATAAAGTGTTCTTCCTCATAAAGTGTTTATATTCATATTGTCAACTTTTCCGGGTTTAATTCTATCAATTTTCTATTTTATCTCCTCGGGATTTGTGAGAGTGGGTATTTGTCATTGTATATATATATATATATCTCTGTATGTACTTAATATATATCTGTATGTACTTAATATATCTCTGTATGTACTTAATATAAACTAACCCACCTAAATCCTACCTCCTCATGAACATATGTATGTTTTACTCACTATACATTTTCAACTCTATGGTTGCAATTGTATAAATGACATTAAATAAACCTATTATTATTATTATTATTATTATTATTATTATTGTTATTAGTATTATTATATTGGCACGTAACCAGCCAATATATCTATTATACTACCCTTGTACTTAGCTACTTACATTGACCTACTGGCTCACCTGCCAATCAACCAGCCCACCTAGTCATCCCATCTAATAAATCAACCGGTTCACCTAATCAACCTATCTAATCTATAATCCAGACCACCAGCTAGTCATCCTATCTAATCTATCAACCAGTTCACCTAATCAACCTATCTAATCTATCATCCAGCCCACCAGCTAGTCATCCTATCTAATCTATCAACCAGTTCACCTAATCAACCCATATAATCTACCAACCAACCCACCTAATCTACCAAACTAATCCCCCTAATCAACCCCCCTAATCTACCAAACTAATCCCCCTAATCAACCCACCTAATCTACCAAACTAACCCCCTAATCAACCCATCTAATCTACCAAACTAACCCCCCTAATCAACCCATCTAATCTACCAAGCTAGCCCACCCTATCAACCCAACTAATCTATCAACCAGTCCACCCAATCAACCCGTCTAATCTATGAACAAATCCCACCTAATCAACACAGCAGCCCACCTAGTCAACCCATATAATCTATCAACCATTCTACCTAATCACAACCAGCCCACCTAATCAACCCATCTAATCTGTCAACCAGTCCACCCAATCAACCCATCTATTCTATGAACCAGCCCATCTAATTTACCAAACTAACCCCCCCTTATCTACCAAACTAACCCATCTTATATACCAAATTAACCCACATTCTACTGTATACCAAACTAAACCATCTAATCTACCAAACTATCTATCTATCTATCTATTTACTCAGGCCCAATCCCCACTTTTCCTATTTATTAATTTTTCTATTTTTTTTTTATTTTTTTTACCAAAGTAACCCATCTAATCTACCAAACTAACCCCATTTTCTATTATCTCCCCAGGAACATCTTGGTGGGTAACGGGCACGTAGTGAAGGTGACGTGCATAGGGTCGTGCCGGTCCCTGTACGCCGGGGACTACTACACCCCCTCCACCCCCACCACCACCACCGGCAACACCCCCCCACCTCCACCCAACAACAACAACACCAGCTCACAACTCCCTATCAGGTGGATGAGTTGGGAGGCACTCTTCTTGGTAAGTACAGTCCTAGCTTTATGGGGGGGGGGGGGGTCACCGTTTTTTGTTTTAATCTTTCTCTCCTTTTCTCTTTTTCCCTGGCTTGTATCCATTCGGCCACATTCAACCAACTGTTTTAAGGCGTTTATCCCCATCCAGGTGTCGATTTCTTCCTGGCGAGCGATACCGAGCCAGCATTGTATGGAGAAATCGGGCTTCGCCGGAGACATTTTTCTATCGAAAAATGTACAAATCTAGCTTGCTGTCAAAAACAAAAACAAATTTATATATGCTGGCTTGCTACCGCTCGCCAGGAAAATATTGACACCTGCATGGGGGTAAACGTTTTAAAACAGTAGGCTGAATGGGGCCGAATGAATACAAGCCAAAGAGAGAGGGAGAGAAAGAGAAAAACAGCGAAGTAGGCTCCCTTAAATTCCACCTCATTATAATATGCCCATGTAGCCAATGCTGAATCTGCATTATCAGATTAAGTATGCTATGTCTTTATTGTTTCTACCATACCAACTCAAAACAACAAATGACACACCGAAGGGCGATGCGCTTATCTGGTCACTATCAGCGTGGCGTAGGCTACTCTACAATATATACAATAAATGGATATGGAAATAATTGTTTGCAAAAACAAGATTTGACAAAGCGAATAAACAAATTTAAGAGCAAACAAACACGTGGAAAATACACAATTGCCATAAGGCAAGATTGCATTAGCTAACATTACTAGGTTCACACATCGTAAATGAGCTTTAACATTCAACAAGATTTCAAAGTTCTTCAAATGGGTAAAATCAATTATATGGCATACTATAATTCTACGAGTATAATCAATTATATGGCATACTATAATTCTACGAATATAATCAATTATATAGCATACTATAATTCTACGAATATAATCAATTATATGGCATACTATAATTCTACGAGTAATCAATTATATGGCATACTATAATTCTACGAGTATAATCAATTATATGGCATACTATAATTCTACGAATATAATCAATTATATGGCATACTATAATTCTACGAGTATAATCAATTATATGGCATACTATAATTCTACGAATATAATCAATTATATGGCATACTATAATTCTACGAATATAATCAATTATATAGCATACTATAATTCTACGAATATAATCAATTATATGGCATACTATAATTCTACGAGTATATCAATTATAGTGGCATACTATAATTCTACGAATATAATCAATTATATAGCATACTATAATTCTACGAATATAATCAATTATATGGCATACTATAATTCTACGAGTATAATCAATTATATGGCATACTATAATTCTACGAGTATAATCAATTATATGGCATACTATAATTCTACGAATATAATCAATTATATGGCATACTATAATTCTACGAGTATAATCAATTATATGGCATACTATAATTCTACGAATATAATCAATTATATGGCATACTATAATTCTACGAATATAATCAATTATATAGCATACTATAATTCTACGAATATAATCAATTATATGGCATACTATAATTCTACGAGTATAATCAATTATATGGCATACTATAATTCTACGAATATAATCAATTATATAGCATACTATAATTCTACGAATATAATCAATTATATGGCATACTATAATTCTAACGAGTATAATCAATATATGGCATACTATAATTCTACGAGTATAATCAATTATATGGCATACTATAATTCTAACGAATATAATCAATTATATGGCATACTATAATCTACGAGTATAATCAATTATATGGCATACTATAATTCTACGAATATAATCAATTATATGGCATACTATAATTCTACGAATATAATCAATTATATGGCATACTATAATTCTACGAATATAATCAATTATATGGCATACTATAATTCTACGAGTATAATCAATTATATGGCATACTATAATTCTACGAGTATAATCAATTATATGGCATACTATAATTCTACGAATATAATCAATTATATGGCATACTATAATTCTACGAGTATAATCAATTATATGGCATACTATAATTCTACGAATATAATCAATTATATGGCATACTATAATTCTACGAACATAATCAGCTTAAAACTGTCAACACATTTACGAATAGAAAACGTATCTTCGCGGATGTCATTAAATAACCATACGAATCACATCACAAACGTCTATCAAAACTCTGGATTGTGGAACCTGGTTGGGAAAACTTAAATTTGAACAGACAATAGATGGAAAATTATATATGTATATAGTTTATCTCACAATTACACGTGACTAACATGGCCCTGACCCTTTAAGTAATGAATCCACACTCCATCAGATTGACGACATATGTATTGAATAAGTCTTGCCGTAGCCAAGTGGTCAGTTGTATACGATGTCAATCTAGTTTAGGTTATATATATACGGTATATATATATATATGAAACACCGTATCCAACTGTGTAATGCCTCCAATTCTGAAGACCTTTCCTTGGTTAGTTAGTTTGGATATCTTTCCTTGGTTAGTTAGTTTGGATATCTTTCCTTGGTTAGTTAGTTTGGATATCTTTCCTTGGTTAGTTAGTTTGGTTATCTTTCCTTGGTTAGTTAGTTTGGATATCTTTCCTTGGTTAGTTAGTTTGGATATCTTTCCTTGGTTCGTTAGTTTGGATATCTTTCCTTGGTTAGTTAGTTTGGATATCTTTCCTTGGTTAGTTAGTTTGGTTATCTTTCCTTGGTTAGTTAGTTTGGATATCTTTCCTTGGTTAGTTAGTTTGGATATCTTTGCTTGGTTAGTCAGTTTGGATATCTTTCCTTGGTTAGTTAGTTTGGATATCTTTCCTTGGTTAGTTAGTTTGGATATCTTTCCTTGGTTAGTTAGTTTGGTTATCTTTCCTTGGTTAGTTAGTTTGGATATCTTTCCTTGGTTAGTTAGTTTGGTTATCTTTCCTTGGTTAGTTAGTTTGGATATCTTTCCTTGGTTAGTTAGTTTTGGATATCTTTCCTTGGTTAGTTAGTTTGGATATCTTTCCTTGGTTAGTTAGTTTTGGATATCTTTCCTTGGTTAGTTAGTTTGGATATCTTTCCTTGGTTAGTTAGTTTGGATAATCTTTCCTTGGTTAGTTAGTTTGGATATCTTTCCTTGGTTAATTAGTTTGGATATCTGACCTTGGTTAGTTAGTTTTGGATATCTTTCCTTGGTTAGTTAGTTTGGATATCTTTCCTTGGTTAGTTATGTTTGGATATCTTTCCTTGGTTAGTTAGTTTGGATATCTTTCCTTTGGTTAGTTAGTTTTGGATATCTTTCCTTGGTTAGTTAGTTTGGATATCTTTCCTTGGTTAGTAGTTGGATATCTTTCCTTGGTTAGTTAGTTTGGATATCTTTCCTTGGTTAGTTAGTTTGGATATCTTTCCTTGGTTAGTTAGTTTGGATATCTTTCCCTTGGTTAGTTAGTTTTGGATATCTTTCCTTTGGTTAGTTAGTTTGGATATCTTTCCTTGGTTAGTTAGTTTGGATATCTTTCCTTGGTTAGTTAGTTTGGATATCTTTCCTTTGGTTAGTTAGTTTGGATATCTTTCCTTGGTTAGTTAGTTTGGATATCTTTCCTTGGTTAGTTAGTTTGGATATCTTTCCTTGGTTAGTTAGTTTGGATATCTTTCCTTGGTTAGTTAGTTGGTTATCTTTCCTTGGTTATTTAGTTTGGTTATCTTTCCTTGGTTAGTTAGTTTGGATCTCTTTCCTTGGTTAGTTAGTTTGGATATCTTTCCTTGGTTAGTTAGTTTGGATATCTTTCCTTGGTTAGTTAGTTTGGATATCTTTCCTTGGTTAGTTAGTTTGGATATCTTTCCTTGGTTAGTTAGTTTGGATATCTTTCCTTGGTTAGTTAGTTTGGATATCTTTCCTTGGTTAGTTAGTTTGGATATCTTTCCTTGGTTAGTTAGTTTGGATATCTTTCCTTGGTTAGTTAGTTTGGATATCTTTCCTTGGTTAGTTAGTTTGGATATCTTTCCTTGGTTAGTTAGTTTGGTTATCTTTCCTTGGTTAGTTAGTTTGGATATCTTTCCTTGGTTAGTTAGTTTGGATATCTTTCCTTGGTTAGTTAGTTTGGATATCTTTCCTTGGTTAGTTAGTTTGGATATCTTTTCCTTGGTTAGTTAGTTTGGATATCTTTCCTTGGTTAGTTAGTTTTGGATATCTTGTCCTTGGTTAGTTAGTTTGGATATCTTTCCTTGGTTAGTTAGTTTGGATATCTTTCCTTGGTTTAGTTAGTTTGGGTATCTTTCCTTGGTTAGTTAGTTTGGATATCTTTCCTTGGTTAGTTAGTTTGGATATCTTTCCTTGGTTAGTTAGTTTGGATATCTTTCCTTGGTTAGTTAGTTTGGATATCTTTCCTTGGTTAGTTAGTTTGGATATCTTTCCTTGGTTAGTTAGTTTGGATATCTTTCCTTGGTTAGTTAGTTTGGATATCTTTCCTTGGTTTAGTTAGTTTGGATATCTTTTCCTTGGGTAGTTAGTTTGGATATCTTTCCTTGGTTAGTTAGTTTGGATATCTTTCCTTGGTTAGTTAGTTTGGATATCTTTCCTTGGTTTAGTTAGTTTGGATATCTTTCCTTGCTTAGTTTAGTTTGGATATCTTTCCTTGGTTAGTTAGTTTGGATATCTTTCCTTGGTTAGTTAGTTTGGATATCTTTCCTTGGTTAGTTAGTTTGGATATCTTTCCTTGGTTAGTTAGTTTGGATATCTTTCCTTGGTTAGTTAGTTTGGATATCTTTCCTTGGTTAGTTAGTTTGGATATCTTTCCTTGGTTAGTTAGTTTGGATATCTTTCCTTGGTTAGTTAGTTTGGATATCTTTCCTTGGTTAGTTAGTTTGGATATCTTTCCTTGGTTAGTTAGTTTGGATATCTTTCCTTGGTTAGTTAGTTTGGATATCTTTCATTGAAATACAAAACTCACCTGAGGACTAAACCCGTTGTTAAGGGAGCCCACCTCGCTTTTGTTTCTCTTTTTCTCTCTCTCTCTTTGGCTTGTATCCATTCGGCCCCATTCAGCCTACTGTTTTAAGACGTTTACCCCCATCCAGGTGTCGATATTTTCCTGGCGAGCGGTAGCGAGCCAGAATATATATTTTTTGGTTTTGACAGCAAGCTAAATGTGTACATTTTTCGATAGAAATATGTCTCCGGCGAAGCCGGATTTCTCCATGCAATGCTGTCTCGCTATCGCTCGCCAGGAATAAGTCGACACCTGGATGGGGATAAATGTCTTAAGACAGTTGGCTGAATGGGGCCGAATGGATACAAGCCAGAGAAAGAGAGAAAAGAAGAGAAAGATAAGAAAAGCCGGTGAACCCCCTTAAGTCCGTGCCTTTGACGTGACTCCGTTTGTCCATGTAGAAGCAACACTCGCTCAGCCCTCGTATCAAAACACACATGACATTTACATTTGTTTAAAGCGAATGTAGCGACCAAGCCCAGCCCTTGTCTTGTCTCTGGCACTCTGCCTCACCCTCACTCTCACTCTATCTCTCTCTCTCTCTCACACACACACACACACACACACACAAACACACACACACACACACACACACACACACACACACACACACACACACACACACACACACTTTCTCGCTCTCTCTCTCTCTCTCTCTCTCTCTCTCTCTCTCTCTCTCTCTCTCTCTCTCTCAGTGTAATACAATTGATGTATTTAAAAGGCTAAACATCCATTTCGACAAGGTTGGAGTTATTTAATTTCGTATATTAGTTTAAGTATCAGTAGAATATTTCTCATTCTGCTGGGGGCCTTGTTTCCCCAACTAAATGTCATGCCTCCTTAAGGTCGGAGGGACTGGTGGGTGGGGGGAGAGCCTTCTGCTTTGCTATCTGTACCTTACAATTTGCAGCAAATCCCACGTTAGAATTAAGACCGGACTGCCTAACAGGGACCACAAGATGTGTGCAGTCTATGTATCTATGCAACTCTCTCTCTCTCTCTCTCTCTCTCTCTCTCTCTCTCTCTCTCTCTCTCTCTCTCTCTCTCTCTCTCTCTCTCTCTCTCTCTCTCTCTCTCTCTCTCTCTCTCTCTCTCTCTCTCTCTCTCTCTCGGCTCTCTCTCTCTCTCTCTCTCTCTCTCTCTCTCTCTCTCTCTCTCTCTCTCTCTCTCTCTCTCTCTCTCTTTTTTTTACAGGGGTTCGAAATGCAGTGTAAGAACATCAGAACAGAAATATTAATTACATTTGCAAAAGCCTGATTGGGTCACTCGTGGCTGATCAATTTTACAATACCCATCCATTATATGACTATCTATTTGTGTTCGAATATAGACACTATTTTTTGTATATCGTAACACTGGGTAACCTTTTTATCATATCTAGGACTTTAACAAATCAGTGAATGCCTTTATCATGAACATATTTTATTTATTTCGAATTATAATTATACTTTTGTGAATAATATTTGTTAACTCCTTCATTTTACTTCACATAAAATATATATAATTAGATTAGTATTATAAATGCTGAAATATATTGTTTATCCGATTTGCCGGAAAACCCTATGCTTGGCCAATCAAGCTCTAAAATCAGAACTCAACTGGATTATAATATACTGCATCAACATATTATTATCAATAAATATCTTAATATATATCTGAATAACTCACATCTCCATGTTGGTACATAATATGCATATTTCCGATGCACAGTTTTACTGCCAATTATATATCAACTTTTATAATATACGAGGCCGATTCTATTTCTTAAAATCTGACTATTAGTAGACGATTTTATTCAATTTAGGAATGAATTGTGAGAGTCCAAGCGTTAATAAATATATATATATATATTACCCCTTTCATCCCTTGAGAGCCTTTCAGACCCGAGTCAGATCATTAGTTCTTCAACTTATATTGAATTTTTCTTCCCAGACTCTTGGCCAAGGGACTGGAGTTCTTAAAAAGGGGCTCCAGTCCTGACGCTAGTCTTGGCTTACAGTGTGCTGGCATAATAATCCAGAAGGGTTGATAGCTTAGGAAGTCCTATTTTAACTAACTAACAGACTCTTACACTGTACAAATCATGTGTGCAATATAAAACACATGTGTGCAATATAAATCACATGTGTGCAATATAAAACGTGTGCAATATAAAACGCATGTGTGCAATATAAAACACATGTGTGCAATATAAAACACATGTGTGCAATATAAAACACATGTGTGCAATATAAAACATGTGTGCAATATAAAACGCATGTGTGCAATATAAAACACATGTGTGCAATATAAAACACATGTGTGCAATATAAAACATGTGTGCAATATAAAACGCATGTGTGCAATATAAAACACATGTGTGCAATATAAAACACATGTGTGCAATATAAAACACATGTGTGCAATATAAAACACATGTGTGCAATATAAAACATGTGTGCAATATAAAACGCATGTGTGCAATATAAAACACATGTGTGCAATATAAAACACATGTGTGCAATATAAAACATGTGTGCAATATAAAACGCATGTGTGCAATATAAAACACATGT
This sequence comes from Paralithodes platypus, assembly GCA_032716605.1. Taxonomy (NCBI): domain Eukaryota; kingdom Metazoa; phylum Arthropoda; class Malacostraca; order Decapoda; family Lithodidae; genus Paralithodes; species Paralithodes platypus. The sequence continues at coordinate 27,568,761 of CM064539.1, forward strand.
GTGCAATATAAAACACATGTGTGCAATATAAAACGCATGTGTGCAATATAAAACATGTGTGCAATATAAAACACATGTGTGCAATATAAAACACATGTGTGTGAATGGGAAAAATATATGAGTGTTGTATGTATGTACGTATTACATTAACACTAAACTAAGCTCTCTCTCTCTCTCTTATCTGCAGGGTTAGGTATGCAGTTGTAATGACATGTGTGTATGTTTGAGTGAATGTGTGTATTTTTGGGAATGTATAATAATTTGTGTGTGTGTGTGTGTATATATATGTATGTGTGTGTGCGTGTCTGTGAATGTATACAAACGTGTGTGTGTGTGTGAGAGAGAGAGAGAGAGAGCGCGAGTGAGAGTGAGTGAATGTGTGAATGTATGCCAATGTATGTGTATGCGGTATATGCTTACATTCGTGCGTAATAATGACATATATTCCTGCTCTCCCTTTTACCCCAGTTTAGCAGCCGCATTGACGTGTGTGTATGTGTGTATATACTGTATGTGTGTTTGAATGTGAATGTATGGAATAAATATGTGTGTAAGGGTGTTAGGATAAGTGTTTGTGTATGTATGGGCCTGTGTGTGAATGCATGAAATAATTATGTATGTTAGGGTGTGTATGATGTGCTTTGGCATGTGTGTATGTGTATGTGTACATATACCTGTATGTGAATGTATAGAACAAGTGTGTGTGAGAGAGAGAGGAGGAGAGACGAGACGAGAAGGAGAGACGAGAGGATAGGAGATAGAGAGAGAGAGAGAGAGTACAAAGGAGTACAAGGAAATCAAGCAAACAAAGATCTAGTGACCCTTCTAGGTTGCTTGTCCTCCAAAACACTGAGGATCAAGTGTCCAAACAGTGGTTTAGAGTGGGTAAGGGAACATTGGAAAGGGAATTACTGCCCTGGAACTAACTTCCGTGCCAGGATTAGGAAGTTAGTAGGGGACAGATGGGTTAGTAACTGAGGGGGGGATAAAATAAAGTTATTCACTTACAAACGCAGTCATACGCGGGTTTGATGCGAGATATTTGTCTAGGCGGAGTTTAAATGAATCAACGGTGATGCAGTCTATAAACGTTCGGGGAAGCCCATTCCACAAGTTGACAACTCGATTGAAGAAGAAATTCTTAGATTCGTGGTGAGTTAAAAGATTTACCAATAATTTTGCAACCGTTTCCCCGCGTGTAATTAGATTGGTCAATAGTGAAGTACTTACTACAGTTCATATTGTCGATGCCTTTGATGATTTTGAACACTTGAATTAAGTCACCTCTTAATCTGCGCTGGGTTACAGGAAATAGATTTAATTCTCTAAGACGCTCTTCGTATGGTTTGTTCTTTAGGCTAGGTATCATTTTGGTAACTCTACGTTGAACTCGTTCTAGCTTGTTTATATCTTTTTGGTAATAAGGGCACCAGGATTGAACGCAGTATTCCAGAAGAGGGCGGACTAATGAATTGTAAAGGGTTATGATAACTTCTTTGGATTTATGCTCAAATGACCTGCCTATAAAGCCAATTATTTTGTTTGCCTTCTTAACAACTTCTGAACATTGTTGACTCGGTTTTAGGGTACTCGATATTGTTACTCCCAGATCGGTTTCTCTGTTTACATTCTTAAGCTGAGTGCCATTCATCGAATAGTTAGAGAGAGAGAGAGAGAGAGAGAGAGAGAGAGAGAGCAAATGAGATATTCGTGTGTATATTATGTAAGTCAACTCCTCCTCTCCTTTATCCTACACAGTTCAGTATGAGTGACGTGTGTATGTGTTTATATGTGTGTGCCTGTGTGTGGATGCATATAATAAATATGTGTGTGTGGGATGTCCGTCGGCTTGGTATATGTGTTTATGTATGTGTGCCTGTGTGTGGATGCTTAGAATATACTGTATATGTGTGTGAGGTGTGTGTCGGCATGGTGTATGTATGTGTGCCTGTGTGTGAATGCACAAACTAAGTATGTGTGGGAGAGAGAGTGGGAGTTCGTCGGCGTGATATATGTTTAAATACATAACATTACTGTGCGTTTGGAATGATCGTTCGTATCATAAAATAACCAACTGTTCTCTCTTGTTCTTTTAGGATAAATAACCAACTGTTCTATCTTGTTCTAGGATAAATAACCAACTGTTCTATCTTGTTCTTCTAGGATAAATAACCAACTGTTCTATCTTGTTCTTCTAGGATAAATAACCAACTGTTCTATCTTGTTCTTCTAGGATAAATAACCAACTGTTCTATCTTGTTCTAGGATAAATAACCAACTGTTCTATCTTGTTCTTCTAGGATAAATAACCAACTGTTCTATCTTGTTCTTCTAGGATAAATAACCAACTGTTCTCTCTTGTTCTTCTAGGATAAATAACCAACTGTTCTATCTTGTTCTTCTAGGATAAATAACCAACTGTGCTCTCTTCTTTCTTCCATAAATAACCAACTGTTCTATCTTGTTCTTCTAGGATAAATAACCAACTGTGCTCTCTTGTTCTCCTAGGGTCAATTCAGCAGCCGGGGTGACGTGTGGTCGTTCGGAGTGACCCTGTGGGAGATGTTGACCTTGGGCAGGAATCAACCCCACGAGAAGATGTCAGACGAGGCCGTTCTTGATAACTTGGCTAACCACTACCATGACAACGGCAACCAGGTAAGGGCTTCAAGGGGGTACAGCTTGGTTTTGGGTTTATATATTTAGTTATTCATGTATTGTTTAGTTCCCCACTAGAACTTCATCAAGCATTACAGAACACCCCCTAGACCCCCTTTCAAGACAAATTTGGAGATTTTTCGGTAGAAAAATGTCCGGTTCCTCCTAAAATTACAGGCTCGGTATCGCTCGCCAGGAATGGGGCGAAAGGTCTTAAAATCGACAAACTAATGGGGCAAACGTTTAACTATCTGAAAACTACTGGGGCTAAACATGAGGGAGAAGGGGGCCCTTATAGCCCAAAACTCACAAGTAATCAATTGGCCAGTCATTAACAAAATAGTATGTGCTTGGCAGTCAATACTTGGTTGGGAGGGCACACATTTCCCGGTCGACTAAAAAGTAGCAGGTCAGCCAAAACATTGTCCCGGCCGTTCACCCAAATGTTTTTGCACCTGGTCAAAACTATTGCTGCTTAAGTCATCTTTTGGCCCCTCGCTGTATGAACTGTATGCACCTCAGTTAAACGTTTGACTGCACCGTCCACCTATTGACCTCCCAGACATAACAAAGGATGGAAGGAGGAATGTTGATATTTTGTTTATGGAGAAGAAACATCCATGGCTACCAGTGAAGGCAATGTTTTTAGCAAGGCGAACGGCTTCCTTTTGGTGAAGATTGTTTTATTTGTGATTTTACCTAACATCAATCTAAACTGCAAATCGTCCATGAAAGTAGGGGAAAATATGTCTTTAAGATTGAGAGACTTTGGTAAATGGTGTGTGTGTGTGTGTGTGTGTGTGTGTGTGTGTGTGTGTGTGTGTGTGTGTGTGTTTGTGTGTGTGTGTGTGTGTATTCATAATTGTATTCATAATAGTAGTTTGACAGGAATTGAATTTTTGGATCGTATTGTCCCGCTTCCTAGACATTATTATCAATTACAATTACCCATCTCCTTGCTCAAGGGAGATGGTAACTGCCGGCTATGTCTCCGAAAACCTTCATCAACCTGAGCGAGATTTGAGCCCCGGTCTGCTGGGTTGCAGGTAGGGACGGTACCACTGAGGTAGCCGCGCGGTGTGTGTGTGTGTGTGTGTGTAATACAAATATTTAAGCACTCATTCACTTTGTACTGATCTATTAATAATAAAATACGACTATTAAACACACCATTCCAACGTTCTACCCTGCAGCACCAATTAGTCCAGCCTTCCCCAATTTGGAACTCAATCGTAGACCCTCCTTCCCATGAGAAAGATCCGTTAATCACTGGGTTAGGGGGAGAGGCGTTAGCAATATACGAGCAAGGGAGACCGTTTACGATAAGGAGATAAACTGATGTGTCAGGAACATACGAGGGAAACTGATATGTAATTATTTGTAAAGCAAATCTGAAGTATTTAGGAGACAACCTGAGTGTTTGATATGCTAGTAGGCTTAATTATTTTCATTTTCATCATCGTTCCAACACTGTGCTTTTACTTTAGATACCTTCGCTCTATTATGGCAATATTAGAACCCCCTCAAGGCTGTTATGTCGAGAGTTTCTCCCTTAGAATTATTTTACGTACATATTGATTTACTTATCTATAAATTGGTGGGCTTCCTCTAACTTGACTCGTTCACTTTAATTTAATATACCTACAGTGTATCTGTCTTGGCAATCTATCACTATCAATTCACAGCCCTTTTTTCCAAGATATAATAATTAGAGGAAGGAAACACAAAGACAACGCAAAAAAGGTCCATGTGCTTTATAAAGGCATCCTCCATTCATAAAATGGTTGTAACAATTGAACTTAAACTCTTGTGATTTGTACATTTTTGGAAAGCAACTCCAAGGAAGTGAATTCCAGGGAGTAGAAGTTCTGGGGAGAAGGGAATTTCGATAAGCGGAAGTTTTACATTGTGAAGAAGAGAGATTGAATTAGTGGGCACTCTCAGCTGCCCTAGTTCTCCAAAGAAAGATGTGGAGAAGTGGTACAATTGTAGCAAGTTCCTCAGAACATTCACCATGAAAATATTTGTAGAGTAATACAAGGGAGGCAACATCTCTTTGTATGAATAATGGAGGAAGATCCTGCGTGATTACAGGGTTATTGATTAATCTAATTGCTTTGTTTTGAATGTTATCCAACTGTCTCACTGAAACCACTCCACATCCAATCCACAAGGGTGAACAGTATTCCATCTCAGAACGAACATGACTTTTATATATAATGGCTAACTGCTCGTTAGTGAAAAATTCTCGAACTCTGTATAGAAGTCCCATTTTCTAAGAGGCATTTTTAGCAATGGATCTAACATAAGGTGTCCAGTTCAGGCTGGTATTCAATGTTACACCGAAGATATCAACATTATAGGAAGTGGGAATATTTACATCATCAATAATTTTGTGAGAGTCAGAAAGATCGGTCTGTTAGTAAATGGTATATACTCGTTTGTTGTGCATTAATTGAAACTATTTTTTGTCCCCCATTCAATACATTTAGATATGTCCTGGTTCAGAGAAATGGCAGTGTTTCATTTGGTATTTATAATATCTGGCTGCGTGCAAAAAAATGCTAAATGTAAAGGAACTGTGGAGTGTTGAGTCATCTGGGTAGGAATGTATAGAGTGATAGATAGGAGATCATTGATATGAATAAGGAACAGAGTTGGGGCCAAAACTGATCCTTGAGGAACGCTAGCATTTATGGAGTAAAATTGAGAATTAAGGCCATCTACCATTACACATATTTTTATATAATGAAGATAAGAAGAGATTAGTGGAATTAGTGATGCAAGACCGTAGTGTAACATCTTCGGCAATAAGGATTGATGCCAGACTCTACCAAAAGCTTTTGAAATATCCAATGCTATGGTATATGTTTCACCATGTTAGTCTGTAGCTTGGTTAATTTGATGCGTAAGAAGGCAAAGAATGTCAGCAGTTGATCGTTCATGTCTAAAGCCATACTGCCTATCATTGATTAATTTACTAGTCTCTAGATGCTTGATTAGGTGATTGTATATTATTATTTCGAAGATTTTACCTGGCGTGGAAGTTATATCTATTGGTCTGTAATTTAATGGATCTGACGAAGCTCCCTTTTTAGGAACAGGATGGATGTTTGCTTCTTTCCAGGGGAGTGGGAAACATTAGGTATTGGTACACAGATCACCACTAAGTATTTATCTCTATTATTTAATCAATCACCATTCCAAATCCAAATATCACTCTTCCATAAACTATGACTTACACAGTTCCATATTTCTTAGTACAATTAAACCTGTTTAAAGTTAATATCGGAATTTTTGCAATGGATATTCTCAATGACTTTCAGGAATAATATTTTCCAAGGTGCCTTATAAGAGATATCGCTTTCAAAAGACACAGCCATGTAATTGTATTATTGTAAAATGCACATAATAAGCCTGTTTGATTGGCAACACAAACATTTTCAGTTTTAATTCCCGTCACTTCTTACCCATATTTTACCACGATGCTGGCTCCTTTTACGAATTATATATATATATATATATATATATACAGTATATATATATATATACAGTATATATATATATATATATATATATATATATATATATATATATATATATATATATATATATACAGTATATATATATATACTCCAGATTAAAGTGACTCTTACCGAGGGAGAATTCCGAAGTTGAGAAATGTGTATGCAAAGGTGAGTTTGTGATCAATAATAAGCTCGAGAGTGTTAACTTTGGCAATGAGGCACTGGAGATGGTGGATAAGTTTTGCTACTTCGGATATACCATCTCCGCCAGTGGTGGGGCCGAGGCCACCACTATCGTCAGAATTATATGCAGCTGGGGAAAGTTCAGAGAACTGTTGCCACTAATCACTATAAGAAGATTCCTTCTCCCCATGAAGGGAAAGGTATACCCTTCATGTGTTAGAAGCGCTATAACATATTCTTCAGAAACGTGGCCTGTCAAAGTGGATGATATTGATCAATATAATGGAACGCAACGAGCTGAGAATGGTGAGATGGATGTGTGGGGCCAAACTGCAAGATAGAATATCTAGTGAGAAGTTAAGGAGGCCATTAGGCATCAAGAGTATCAGTGATGAGATACCTACTATAGTCTATTGGCTGTAAGTAGGCGAGAAATCATGACCTCTATCCTCTGTAACTAAAAATCGACTAGAGTAATCGAGCTAATATTTTTATTAGTTGAGAAGAGACAGTCAAGGAATAGATGTAGAAATGTACAACCCATTTTCTCTGGCCCCTTTCGTGTTACAGAGGATTGAGGTCATGATTTCTCGCCTACTTACAGCGAATAGACTATAGTGGGCTTGGATGGTTCTGGCATATGGAGAGAATGGATGCACTTGGTTTGGTGAACAGATGAAAGTCCCTGAACATGGGGGAAGCTGACCTAAAGGGAAGAACAAGAAAGACAGGGTCAGACCTTATATTCTGATCTTGGGGGGAGGGGGGGGGGGGGAAATTACCAGGGAGGCAGCTCTGAATAGGACTGCCTAGAGCGCCGCCATTAGGACATAAGACAGGAACGTGACTCTATGTGGAGCACTCGGTCTTAACTCTTTCACGCTTTTATGACGCAGAGGTTGCCAGATTAGTAATAAGAAATAGAGTTCTCTCACTCTTATAATTACCTCTCCAAAATTAGTTTTCTGCCCACAGCTAACTCAAAGACAACTGCAGAGGTTGAAGTAACTAAACTAAAGGTTTCTAAATACCCCTGATGGTAACAAAGGCTTTAAAGTATCCCTAATAGGCTCAAAATCGCATCATAAGCGTGAAGAAGTTAACATTTGTGTATGTACAGTATGTAATGCATGTATGTTCAGATATCTGTCTATCTTTGGAAAACAGACAGACAACGAATGCTATTTATGCAGCGAGAGAGAGAGAGAGAGAGAGAGAGAGAGAGAGAGAGAGAGAGAGAGGGAGATAGATAGATAGATAGATAGATAGATAGATAAAGAGAGAGAGAGGGAGAGAGAGAAAGAGAGAGTGAGTGAAAGAGAGAGATCAAGGCGAGTTTAGAGAAAGGAAGCGAGAGAGTGTGAAAGACGCCGGGGTAATAGGGAGGTCTTGTTGTTGGCACTGGCAAAGATGTAAAGAAATTAAAATATATACATGAAAGCCGAATGGATCTCTCTATCTATCTATCTATCTATCATCTATATATCTATCTATCTATCTATCTATATCTCTCTCTCTCTCTCTCTCTCGCTCTCGCTCTCGCTCTCGCTCTCGCTCTCGCTCTCTCTCGCTCTCTCTCTCTCTCTCTCTCTCTCTCTCTCTCTCTCTATATATATATATATATATATATATATATATATATATATAATACAATGAACATAATGAGTAAGAGAAAATACATTGCAAGATAAGATGGAGCAAAGAGAAATTCAAAGCGAAAATTATAGACAATAGGGAAACTAAGGACCCAGGGGATAATATTGGACTTAATAATATACAAATATATACAATAATTGCAATGAAAAATTTAAGTTTTAATATAATTGTATTACTTGTTTTACATGTTATTGTTCTAGGTAAAGCATGTATGAGAATTTGTAGATACAATGATGTTGATCACATGAACATGTTTAGATTGTAAAATAATCAAGAAAACATTAGACATTGAGTTATGCAGAAATGTGAGTGATTTTTGTTTTTATAAGGAATATACTGTACACTGAAGCAAATGTACACACACACACACACACACACACACACACACACACACACACACACACCACACATACACACACACACACACATTCACACACATTCACACAATTACCTCTTCGTCAACAACCTTTTCCATACTACTGAGGATTTGAAATTGATAAATATAGCAATATCAAATATCAAAATAAATAATGAAACAACAACGTGAATAAAATTAGAAACCAGTCTGGATGTTAAGTAAAAGGAGAACACAAAAGATAGCAATATAAAAAACAACAAATATATAACAATGGAAAAAAGGAAGGAAGATGATGATAATAGCGTCAGGAAGAAATTTAAATATATGAACATTATTCATGATGTATTGTAGGCTACAACGAGAGGAGGAGAGGTAAAAGGAATGTGTGACAAAATATATATAAATACCATATATATATATATATATATATATATATATATATATATATATATATATATATGTGTGTGCGTGTGTATATTATTTTTACGATTTGACCTAGCCGGGCCTCGAACCCTGGTCAAATACGCAGAAGTTCAGAATTCACTTATTATAGTCTTCAGAAGAGACACATACCTATAAAACATGTATGGCAGTAGAAGCTTCGTAGGGTAACTTATGAATGGGGGTTAATAGGGAATGGATTATTTTGCGCAAACAACAACATATTTATATATAACAAGCCGGTAGGTGTGATGAAAATAAAACTGAAGAAATTAGGATAGTGAATACAAGATGAAACTGCAAGGCTTGATAAGTTTGTGTGACTTTGAAACGTGAATGTGAGTTAGATCATAAGACAAAAACGCCTGAATAAAACTTAAAACTAAAATGAATATGGCAAGAACTAACAAATTATTACAAGACCATGATTTTAGATAAGTAAAAGAAAATGAAGTAAATTAAATAACATAAACATTAATATATATGTTTAACCCGTCCAGCCCCGGCTAGTTTTGTAATGTTTGTTCACCAGAACCCGGCCGGTTTTCAAAAAATTGGTTTATTCCAGAAACAATAGCGAATGGGTTAGGAATGAAGGAAAAACCACGAAAAACCGCTCAAAAAGATTAAAAAATGGTCCTACAGAGCCCCCGAAAACGTATTTTACAAGAGTAAAAATTTGAAGGCAATTATCCCAAAAAAACAGGTTATTGCGCGCTCACGCGCACGCACGTGGACTTTGAGAGTTTTCAACCATCGGCACGGTTGCGTGGGATACGTACACAGTTCCCATACAAATCTGAGCCCTCTTGAGTGGCTACACCTGAGGTTACGGTCGGCGCAATTAGGGTGACGCGCCAGGCGCGTCTCTGGGGCTGTGCGTTACATACATCGCCGACGCGTCAGGCGCGTCGCTGGGGCTGTACGGGTTAAGGAGACAACATAAAAACAAACGGAGGACAGCAATAACAACAACAACGAGAGTAACATACGACACCCAAATGACATTCAAACAGCACGCCACAAACACGAAAAAGAAACTGACACCCAGACTTAACACCCTCAGATCACTTGCCCACACGAAATTTGGACACAACAAAGAAACCACCACCACAGTCTACAAACAATACATAAGATCAGTTATGGAATACGCAAGCCCGGCCTGGGCTTCTAACCTAGCTGAAACACATCATAAGACCTTACAGACCATTCAAAATAAAACCTTGAAAATCATCACAGGATGCACAGCTACGACACCCACAGATCACCTACATCAAGAAACCAAAGTCCTCAAAGTCAAAGATCATCTAGACATGAGAGGCACACAATTCCTGGCAGCAGCCTCCACGAATCAACACCACCCACTACACTACATGGCTACGCACCCACAGACACCAAGATATATCAAAACAACACCCAGCACACGCTATCACACACAAATACTGTCTTCTCTCCCTCCCTGCCCACCCCAAACCAACTTCCGGAAGCACATCCATACTCATATCACTCGCCGTTCCATTCACTCACTCATAGACAACACGCAGCTGCAAGCACGACCTCCCGAAATGCATCCTTCTGAATCCTCCCTTCCTCGCGAGGACAGAGTCCACCTGGCCAGGCTGAGATGCGGACACCATCCGGCTCTTCTGAGCTATCAGAAGAGACTGGACGACTCCGTCGTCGACACCTGCCCGGGTTGTAACACAGCACCCCATACCATTAAACACATCATAGAAGACTGCATTTCACACAACCACTTACGCCAACAACACAATTTACACTCTTTGAGAGCTCTGTGGGAAAGCCCGACCGTGGCCATGGCCTTCCTTAGGGACTCAGGGCTGTTCGGCCAGGCAGTTTAGGGAACAACAACAACAACAACGAGAGGCGACTATTTATGAGAGAGAGATAGAGAGAGAGAGGCAGCATGAGAAGGAGGAGGAGGAAAAAGAGAAACAAGAAGAGAAAGAGAGAGAGAGAGAGGGGGGGGGGAGAGGCAGGAGGAGAAAGTGGATTAGGATGAAGAGGAAGAGTAAAAAGGAAAAACAAGAACACAAAGGAAATTCAAGGCAACAACAAGGAAAAAGAGGGGTGACTATTTTACATTCAAGGCCCGTCTGGGTGTAATGGTTTGATTGACAACTTGAGGGGGAGAGAGAGAGAGAGAGAGAGAGAGAGAGAGAGAGAGAGAGAGAGAGAGAGATGAGGAGAAGAGGAGCGAGAGAGAGAGAGAGAGAGAGAGAGAGAAGGGGGGGGGGAGAGAGACAGACATACAGACCTACGGAATGACCTTCGGAATGAGAGTGAGAGAGATGGCGGAGGCTAGATATAAAACAGCATGACAGAAGAACACGAGGAAACGAACTGAAAAAAAAAACGTGTTCAACAAAAAGAAGAAGAAGGAGGTGATTAACTTAAGTAAGAAAACTAACTAAGTAAGGCAATAAGAAATATAAAAAAGCCAATAAGAAACAGAAGTGAGGCAAGAGAAGTAAGCAAGCAGACAAAACGAAAGAAAATGGGGACAATAACAAATAAAGAAAAGAGGGGTGACTCTTTTAGATGGAAGGGCCTTGAGGGTGTAATGGTGTGATTGACAACTTGACTGTATCGCCATGACAACCACCGCACGCTGACAGTCTCCACTCTCTCTCTCTCTCTCTCTCTCTCTTCTTTTCTATCCTTCCTTCCACTGTACCTTACCTTCGGGTTAGCTTTCTTTACCAGAATTAAGTCCTGACCACATCGCTGGGATCGTAAGGTCTGTGTGGTCAGTGTATCTCTCTCTCTCTCTCTCTCTCTCTCTCTCTCTCTCTCTCTCTCTCTCTCTCTCTCTCTCTCTCTCTCTCTCTCCACACACATTGCAGGAGAGAGGGATAGATATATATGCATTATTCTACAGATATTTTCACAGCAATTGTTCCAAGGAACTTGCTTCAATTGTGCCGCCTCTCCACATCTTTCCCCGTAGAACTAGGGCAGCTGATAACGCCCATGAATTTACACTTTCTCCTCCACAATGCAGAAATTCTGCTTATCAAAATTAATTTATCCCCAGAACTACTACTCTTTGGAATTCACTTCACTCGAGTTGCTTTCCACAAACTTACAATCTTCAACAGTTTAAATCCAGTTGTTACAAACATTTTATGAATGGAGGATGCCTATAGGCACATGGACCTTTTTTGTTTTATCTGTGTTTTCCTTCCTCCGTTCATTGTCTCTTAAACAAAAGAAAAAAAAGAACATATCTTAAATGTAAACAAATGTTCACATGTACAATACATAATTATGTGCTGTTGAACCTCTTCAATTCTAATTTCCAGCCATTAATGCGTGTTGTTTACATATTGAGGCTAAACACGTTCTTCTATGTACGTCTCTTTCAAAATACATCGGTACATTTTTTGGTAGAAATATATCCCGGCCGAAGGCCGATTCCTTCTAAAATTACAGGCTCGCTTTCGCTCGCCAGGAAAACATCGGCACCTAAATGGCACGATAGGTCTTAAAATGTATAACGAAATGGGACGAAAGGTTTTAAAATCGCCAAACAAATGGGCCGAACGTCTAAAAATCTAAAAAAATAATGGGACTAAACACGAGGGAGAAAGTGGACCATAAAAACTATCTGTCTCCCCTTAAGCTGGCTCTAGTTGCGCTATACCTTGTCTTAGTGCTGGACACCAGAATTGAATAGCACATTTTTGAAGAGGCCATATCAGAGCACTGTTTGAATGTGATGATCTCTTCTTTATTTCTCTATGTAAATTGGTTCTTAATATTCCTTATTAATTTTGCGATTTCTTTGCTACTTCAATACACTACTTGAATAACTTCAGGTCTCTGCTAACCACAACACCCAATATCACTCCCTTCCAGATTCTTTCCCGATAGCGAAAGGTCTGATTAGAAATATGCTTAATTGATATGCAACACTTGTAGCTTTCCAAGTACAATGGCATCTGTCATTCACTCACGAAATGTGAGAGAGAGAGAGAGAGAGAGAGAGAGAGAGAGAGAGAGAGAGAGAGAGAGAGAGATAGAGAGATAGAGAGAGAGAGAAGAGGAGAGAGAGAGAGAGAGAGAGGAGAGAGAGAGAGAGAGAGAGATGAAGAGAGAAGAGGATGAGAGAGAGAGAGAGAAGAGATAGAGAAAGAGAGAGAGAGAGATGAGGGAGGGGAGAGAGAGGGGAGGAGGAGCGAGAGAGAGAGAGAGAGAGAGAGAGAGAGAGAGACATAGAGAGAGAGAGGAGATGAGAGAGAGAGAGAGAGTGAGAGGAGAGAGAGGAAGAGAGAGAGAGAAGATGAGAGAGGAGAGGACGTAGAGAGAGAGAGAGAGAGAGAGAGAGAGAGAGAGAGAGAGAGAGAGTCGGTGAAAATATTGAGAGGTGTGACCAGAGAAGCTAAGCTGCCAAGATCAAACTGTAATAAATTGAGATAGATGATATCAATTGAAAATATTTAAAAAGAAATGAACGATCAAATAACATATTATATTCCATTTGGAGAATTTTGGATTACCAAGCTAGAAACAAGTCACTCTGTTCTTATTTTGATTAGTAACCTGTTTTGCGTGGAAGAAGGAAGAAGGAAAGATAAAACGGAAAAGAGGAATGGATAAAAATGGAATACACGAGGGAAATAAAAAACAGAGAAAAGAGGAAGTAAATACAAGGGAAGGAAGGGAGAAGGAAGGAGAGTAGTGAAGGAAGGGAGGGGAAAGAAAGATAAAGGCATAAGAAGGAAGAGATGAAAGGAAGGGATAGAGGGAAGCAAATGAAGGGAGCGAAATATGAAAGAGATAAAGACAACCAGATAATTATATAGTTAGGAGAAAAGAGGAAGACAGGATGGACAGAAGGAAGGAAACGAGAAAGAGACAAAAACAGAACGGTAGATAATAGAACAGCACAAAGATACAATAGCAAAGGAAGGAGAAACAGAAATACAAGAAGAACACAAATACTGAATGGAAGAGAGAGAGAGAAGGCAAGATTAGAGGGACAGAATATACGAATAGGTAAAGAAGGAAAACGGAGAACTAAAATAAAATGGAAGGGAAGACGAAAGAAAATGACAACAAAACAAAATAAGACTAATAAAGGAAGCAAGGTTGAAGTAAGAAAGACCAATTATAAGTGACGAAGATTGTGGAGAATAAATTAAGGGGAGGTATTTAGTTTGTTCCCTACTTTTTCATCAAGCTTAAAATTACACCCCCTAGACTCCCTTTCAAGATAAATTTGTACATTTTTCGGTAGAAAAATGTCCCGGCCGGAGGCCGGTTGCTCTTAAATTACAGGCTCGCTATCGCTCGCCAGGAAAAAATCGACACCTTAACGGCACGAAAGATCTTAAAATTGACAGAAATGGGGCAAAATGTCTTAAAATATCCAAAGTACTAGGGCGGAGGTCTTAAAATCTCAAAAGCAATGGGGCTAAACATGAGGGAGAAAGGGGTCCAGAAAAAAATCCTCAAGTGGAAGTCTCCCCTTAAAGAAAACATTGTAGGAAAGAGAGAAGATTTAAAATGCTTCCACTAAGACTAAGAAAGACTAAGAAAGATGAAACGTAAAAGAAGATAAGGGAGGATTAAGGGGAGATATTCACTTGAGGGATTAAGGGGAGATATTCACTTGAGGGATTAAGGGGAGATATTCACTTGAGGGATTAAGGGGAGATATTCACTTGAGGGATTAAGGGGAGATATTCACTTGAGGGATTAAGGGGAGATATTCACTTGAGGGATTAAGGGGAGATATTCACTTGAGGGATTAAGGGGAGATATTCACTTGAGGGATTAAGGGGAGATATTCACTTGAGGGATTAAGGGGAGATATTCACTTGAGGGATTAAGGGGAGATATTCACTTGAGGGATTAAGGGGAGATATTCACTTGAGGGATTAAGGGGAGATATTCACTTGAGGGATTAAGGGGAGATATTCACTTGAGGGATTAAGGGGAGATATTCACTTGAGGGATTAAGGGGAGATATTCACTTGAGGGATTAAGGGGAGATATTCACTTGAGGGATTAAGGGGAGATATTCACTGATATTCACTTGAGGGATTAAGGGGAGATATTCACTTGAGGGATTAAGGGGAGATATTCACTTGAGGGATTTTTTTCTGGACTCCTTTCTCATTCAGGTTTAGCCCCAGTGATTTTGAGATTTTAAGACGTTCGCCCCATTAGTTTGGCGATTTTAGGAACTTTCGCACCATTTCTGTCAATTTTAAGATCTTTCGTGTCATTTAGGGGTCAATTTTTTCCTGGCGAGCGGTAGCGAGCCTGTAATTTAAGAGGAACCGGCCTTCGGCCGGGACATTTTTCTACCGAAAAATGTACAAATTTAGCTTGAAAGAGGGTCGAGAGGGTGTCATTTTAAGCTTGATGGAGGTCTACGGAACAAACTAGAAACCTCCCCTTAAATCATGGAATAAACAAAACATCAACCTAATAACACGCAAGATAATACCAAATATAGGATCATAAAAGAAGATTGAAAATAATGGAACACAGAAAGCTTCAACACCACACACAAGCAAGATCAACCGTGTAGGACAATAAATACATCATTAAATATAGGCATTTACAAAGTTTCAACCACGTACAAGAGAGATCAAAAGCATACGGAATTCAATAGAGCAATAAACACGAGAGTAAACCATCTTCAACCAAATTTAAACAAAGATCGAAAGTATAGGAACATTAAGGAATACGTAAAACACTTAAGGGGAGGTTTTTAGTTGGTTCCCTAGACTTCCATCAAACTTAAAATTACTCCCCCTAGACCCCCTTTCAAGATAAATGTGTACAGTTTTCGGTAGAGAAATGTCCCGGCCGAAGGCCGATTCCCCTTATATTACAGGCTCGCTATCGCTCGCCAGGAAAAAATCGACCCCTAAATGGCACGAATGGTCTTAAAATTGACAGAACTGGGGCAAGGGTTCTTAAAATCGCCAAACTAATGGGGCGAACGTCTTAAAATCTCAAAAGCAATGGGGCTAAACATGAGGGAGAAAGAGGTCCAGAAAAAAATCTTCCAGGTGGAAATCTCCCCTTAAAACCTCAACCAAATTTTAGAAAGATTAAAAGTAAGAGTAAACAATATATAGGAATAAATAAAGGAGAGAGAAAAAGTAAGACATAATGGGAATAAAAAATCTCAGACAAATTTAAGAATGATCAAAAGTAAAAGAAAATAAATAAAGGCAAGGCATAAAGGAGAGAGAGAACACGGAAGACAGAATGGGTGACTATCTGAATATGGAGTGTGATTGGCCAATTTACCGTTACCATGACGACGAATCCTAAGTACCATAGGGAGACGTGTCAAATGTAGGGTGTGTGTGTGTGTGTGTGTGATTGTTGGTGTGTGTCGGGTAATGTGTGTGTTTCATCTGTATGTGTGAGTTTAAAGGTAGGAGAGCGAGTTGTGTGTGTGTGTGTTTCCATGACTACGAGTCCTAAGAAGTGCAAAATATAGGGTGTGTGTTTTGAGCAATGTGCATGTGTTTCTGTGAGATATACTATGCATATATATATATATATATATATATATATATATATATATATATATATATATATATATATATATATATAGAGAGAGAGAGAGAGAGAACAAAACAAGAGAGTGAGAGAGAGAGAGAGGGGGGATATATATGTGTCTGTGTTGGGTAATGTATGTGTGTGTGTGTGTGTGTGTGTGTGTGTGTGTGTGTGTGTGTGTGTGTGTGTATTGACTGAGACGGAAGGTTATTGGAGAGTGAAGTTGCGTGTGAGACTGTGTATGTAGGAGTATGTGTGTTCATATGTGTGTGTTTGTAGGAGTATGTGTGTTCATATGTGTGTTGTCTGTGTGTGTTTGTAGGAGTATGTGTGTTCATATGTGTGTGTTTTTAGGAGTATGTGTGTTGTCTGTGTGTGTTTGTAGGAGTATGTGTGTTCATATGTGTGTGTTTGTAGGAGCATGTGTGTTCATATGTGTGTTGTCTGTGTGTGTTTGTAGGAGTATGTGTGTCCATATGTGTGTTGTCTGTGTGTGTTTGTAGGAGTATGTGTGTTCATATGTGTGTTGTCTGTGTGTGTTTGTAGGAGTATGTGTGTCCATATGTGTGTTGTCTGTGTGTTTGTAGGAGTTTTTGTGTTCATATGCATGTTGTCTGTGTGTGTTTGTAGGAGTATGTGTGTTCATATGTGTGTTGTCTGTGTGTGTGTCCATATGTGTGTTGTCTGTGTTTGTTTGTAGGAGTATGTGTGTTCATATGTGTGTTGTCTGTGTTTGTTTGTAGGAGTATGTGTGTTCATATGTGTGTTGTCTGTGTGTGTTTGTAGGAGTATGTGTGTTCATATGTGTGTTGTCTGTGTGTGTTTGTAGGAGTATGTGTGTTCATATGTGTGTTTGTAGGAGTATGTGTGTTCATATGTGTTGTCTGTGTGTGTTTGTAGAAGTATGTGTGTTGTCTGTGTGTGTTTGTAGGAGTATGCGTGTTCATATGTGTGTTGTCTGTGTGTGTTTGTAGGAGTATGTGTGTTCATATGTGTGTTGTCTGTGTGTGTTTGTAGGAGTATGTGTGTTCATATGTGTTGTCTGTGTGTGTTTGTAGAAGTATGTGTGTTGTCTGTGTGTGTTTGTAGGAGTATGTGTGTTCATATGGGTGTTGTCTGTGTGTGTTTGTAGGAGTATGTGTGTTGTCTGTGTGTGCTTGTAGGAGTATATGTGTCCATATGTGTTTTGTCTCTGTGTTTGTAGGAGTATGTGTGTTGTTTGTATGTGTTTGTAGAAGTATGTGTGTCCATATGAGTGTTGTTTGTGTGTGTTTGTAGGAGTATATGTGTGTCCATATGTGTGTTGTGTGTGTTTGTAGGAGTATGTGTGTCTATATGTGTGTTGTCTGTGTGTGTAGGAGTATGTGTGTCCATATGTGTGTGTTTGTAGGAGTTTGTATGTCCATATGTATGTTGTCTGTCTTTATGTATTGGAGTATATTCGTTATATGTGTGTGTGTGTGTGCGTGCGTGCGTGTGTAGGAGTATGTGTATCCATATGTGTGTTGTCTGTTAGCCCCAAATGCGTGAGCAACTGTGGCCTTCAAACCATCCAACACACCTCATATTCATGTACATCAAACAACATGTAAAATACAAGTAATATTTGTTAATTTATTTTATTGTTATTTTTATTTTTTTTATATACACCCTACCATGGAAAAACTAGGAATATACCACTCCTCCCCAGGCCTCACCCAATGGTATGGCCCAGTCGTGCTGAGCTCATGACCCTGGTGGCATTGCCCCGGAGGATAGCCATCCCTAGTCTTTGCTTGAGCCAGAGGGTTTCCCGGGGTTCTCTGTAACTTCTCTGATTTTGTGGCCTATTTCATTCACCATATTGAGGGTGGTAGGGCCGAAGACCCCTAATATTTCGAATGCCAGAGGCTCGAACTTATGTTGTCTGGCGAGGACTTGATATTTTTAGCGCTTTCAACTTTCTGCCATGCGGGCGGCTTCCCCTGCTTCGTTGGCGCTTCTGGTGATGTTGGTCATTGAGAAAGTGTCAACACATGTGGCATCCCACACGAGGCTCCGGCCATTCTTGTAAGGGAAGGTGGTCATCCCATCTGGCCGTTTGCTGTCATCTCTTCATAATCCAGGATGTTCAAGGATTGATGCACGGTTGCACTGTGCAGGGCTCGTTTTATGACATCATTTAGTGCTGAGTGTCTTGGCAGGCGGCCTGCGCTGTGACAACATGACAGGGCATGGTGACCTTTAGCATCAATCAATGCACCACACTTGCAAGTGTGTGGGTGACAAACTGACACACCCACTCTGAGCGCGATGGCAACCCGGAGCGCTTCAACATCCAAGTGAGTTCCAAGAGGTGGGATGGGGATGCCATGTAACCACAAGCCACTCTCCAAACGGGCGGCTGCCTGGATGCGTGCTTTAGCAACCTGGTCCGCATTGGTTAGGAGACTTTCTTGTGTTTTCTTTGCCGAGATGGTATCCCACGCTTTCTGCTTGCTCCTGGAAGTCCCCTGAGGCGTCTCCTTTGCTCCTATACTTTCCTTCCAGGTGTTAATCGCTTCTGCTACGTCCTCATCAAGTGTCATTCCGGGTTGAGAAGAAAGGATGGACACTACGAGGTCGTTGGTTGCAGTGGAGGAAATGTCCATGGCTCTTCGTATCCCCAGACTCCGAGGCGGACAGGGAGAGTGGCTTGTGCCCAAGTCCGATCTTGAAAGTCCACGTTTGTGATAATGGTCACTGCTTCTTGGATTATGTTGTCTAATTCTGGGAGGCCGCCAGTGTTCGTGTAAGTCATCGATGTGCGCAAAAGATACTGGAGCTTTGGGATGAAGAAGCAGTTGTTGAGAAGGGCCAGAGCTGAGTGGGCATCTATGTGTATCAAGCGGCTCAGAAGACGTTGAAGCTCCTCCTTTTTACCTTGAAGTGCTGGTGGGATTGCTGCTGGAGTAAGTGGGGAACCAAAGAGGGTTTGCTGGTGTTCCTGAAGGACCCTTACGCCTGGCAATGCGTCTCTGAATTGGGCCAAGGTGTGTTCTCTTTCTTGTTGTGCGTAGTTGAGGAGGACAAGTTCACATTTGGTGTCATTTACCTCTAGCCCAGCCTGGCCGAGGTCATTTATGATGTTTAGATCAGTTAGGTCATTCTCTACAGACCAATCCAAAGTAGCATCATCCAGGTACCCAACATTCAACTCTGACCTAGCTTTGTTAGCTGCTGCGTCCATCCATAGTGAGAAAAGAGTAGGACCATCTGGTTCTCCCTGCTGTAACCCGGTTGCTGATGGGATTACTGTCTTGCCGAAAATCAAAATTGAAGGTTTGGAATAAGCCTGCCAAAGTAGGGGGTACAGAGTGGGGATGTGCTCTTGTGCTGCACGGAGGAAGACATCCCTGCGAATACTGTTGAATGCGTTCTGCACGTCTATCTTTAACCCTAGTCTAGCGGGTCCTCCGTGGCCGTTTTGGGCCTTTTCAGGCCATTCTGACTGCTATATCAACCATCAGTATGAAAGGAACTGTATTGCGCCAAAAACTAGGTGGAAATCGCTACACAATGACACCACATACAGCTACGTAGCACTCGTGGAGCACTGACAGTGTTACCTCGAAGATGGAAGTTTAGCTGATTTTGCTACCTTTCTCACTTTTAGCGAACTATTGGTTACACTGTCATCCTCCCGCGCGGTGGGGGAACTGGAGTTAGTGTGGGCCGGGAGGCCACAGATGTCGGACGTATGGATCATTACTATCCCACCCATTTTCACTCGATTTCCACCCTTTTTTCACCCGTTTTTTGCCAGTTTTTTCAACTCTACTTATGTGGTGAGCCGCTTTTTAAGGGTTAAAAGCACTCGTTTATCCCGGGTTATGTTGAGGTACATGCGGGTTGCGTGTACAGCAGCATCACATTCCCTTGGTGTTCCAAAATCTAGTTGAACTGGTTTGTTGTTGTATGGTTGTCATGTATAGCTACAAAAACCTTGATAATCCTTTCTTGCACAAGGATGTAGAATAAAAGTCCAGAGATAAGTTTATAGGTTCTTATTAGCCAAAGATATACAGAGAGCTGGGAGGCACTGCTATGCTGAGTGCCGACCGGATGTTACTGATGAAAACATGTGCAGCGGTGCCGGATATATTTGGTGCAACGCTGCCGATACTACAGAGTACGGTATATTATCATGGGATATTAAACAATGATAGTATTTCCCTGAAAGTACATGTGTGTATGTTGCAATATGATTAAGGCATGTGTACACTCTGTATATATGTTGTGTGTGCACTTAACCTATATCAACACCTCCCTCCCCATTCAAGCTCGCAAGACATTGTTGAGCCGACTCTTTTTCTAGGAGCCTTTCAGACCTACGTGGAGCCATGGGGGAAGTGAAGGACTCTTCTTTCTGGGTCCGTGCAAGACACAGGGATCTCAGGGTTATGGGGGAGGGGTTCAACACCAGGGGATTTCACTGGGCGGAGGAAGCGACGGTTCCGCCAATATATCTTATCACTGGGGAGACGAACCTCATAATCCCTGGACCTGCCGCAGCCCATGACGACCCCAACCTTGTCCCAGCGGTGAGAAGTCGGGTCTTGGATCCGCACTGTGGTGCCGACTCTCAACCTGGGAAGGGGGCGTGCGTGCTGGTCATCGTTTCTCTGCACCAGCGCAACGTGGGCGGCTGCACGGCGGTCACAGTCCTCGGCCTTGGCTTGCCACTCTGCTGCAAAGGACTGGGGATGAGCAAGGACACAAGACAGTAGTGGGTGGCCATAAAGGATTTGTGCCGGGGAGCGGCCTGTGAAGTTCTGGGTGTTGCGGAGCTCCAACAGTCCACGGTCAAAGTCCTCACAGTCGATGTTGCCTGAGGGAGTCGTCTTCAGTATGAGGTGTTTGACGGACTTGACGGCAGACTCGGCATGACTGTTGGATTGTGGGTAGTGTGGGGAAGAGACCAAGTGATTGACTCCCCAACGCTCCATGAAGTCCCGGAACTCACGGCTAGTAAACTGTGGGCCTCCATCTGTACGTAGGCGGAGGGGTACACCAACTTCCCTGAAGTAGCGGCAGAAGATCCTGACGGTGTTGGAAGCGGTAGTATCTCCTTTGCAGGGTACGACAACGGGCCACCCTGAGAGTCGGTCTGTTACGACGAGGAAGGATTTCCCCGCCACAGCGAAGAAGTCCGCTGAAACAGACTCGAAAGGCCTGGTTGGGTTGTCGGCGTTGATCATGGGTTCCTGCTGCTGACTAGGCTGTAAGACCTGACACGGCTCACAAGCTTGGACTGTGTTGGCGATGTCCGAGTTGATGGCAGGCCAAAAAACAGCCTATCGCGCCCTATGCTTAGTGGCCTCCACACCTCTGTGGCTATCATGCAGGCGAGCCAAGGTGTGGCGGCAGAGGGCTTCAGGAACCACAACCCTCGCTCCGTACAGGACGAGTTCACCATCTGCTGACAGGTAGTCTCGGAGTTTCCAGAATGGGAGTAGAGAGTTGTGCAGGTCGTAGCGGTTGGTGGGGAAACCCGAAGTAACGCACTCACGCAGACGGATGTACACAGGATCCGCTCTGGCTGCGTCTCAGAGTTCCTGGAGAATCCTGTCTGCGTCCTGTGAAGGAGAGTTGACGTCGGTAGCGGCGGCGTTGACAGTCACGAGGGACCTGAGGTGAACCGTGGCGTCGGCACATGCTAACTCATCCTCTGGCGTCGGGTGGCTGACAGGGGCCCGTAACAACGCATCAGGGATGCAGAGCAACCTGCCAACATGCCAGACAGCTGTGAAGAGGTAAGGTGCAACTTTCTCCTTCAGACGTTGGAGGCGGGGATTTTCAACCGCATCAAGGGTGTAGTTGTTGAAGATGGGGATGAGGGGGCGATGGTCCGTCATGAGGGTGAAGTGTTGCAGTCCGATGAGGTAGAACTTGCACTTGGACATGGCCCAGACCACGGCTAGCATCTCCAGCTCAATGGTGGCATAGCGGGACACGGGGTCGCTTAGGAACCTCGAGCCACACTGAACTAAGCGGAGACGGTTGTTGCCATGATCCTGTAGGAGGGCGTATCCAATACCATTGAGGCGGGACGCATCAGTTTGTAGAATCACTGGTAGGGAAGGGTCGAATGGGGCCAGGACGGGTGGACTGAGCAGGGCAGCCTTGACCTGACGGAAAGCCTCATCATGGTCAGCGGTCCACATGAACGACCTCTTCGGGCTCATCAGGGGGCGCAGGGGCTGAGCGGCAGTGGCGATGTCGGACGTGAACTCCGCCAGCTGGTTCACCAAACCCATGAAGGAGCGAAGGTCGGTGATGTTGGCTGGTGTCGGGAAGTCCTTGATCGCTCCGACTTTGCCAGGGTCAGCCGAAATGCCCTCACCTGAGAGCGTGTACCCACAGAAGTTCACACTGGGTGCGGCGACCACGAACTTGTCCTTGTTGAGTGTGATCCCACTGTCACGGCACCGTATGAACACTTCATGGATACGCTGAAGATGTGTGTTGAAGTCCTCGTCGTAGAGCAGCACGTCGTCGACAACCTTGGCACAATTTTGCACCCCTTGGAGGGCCCTATCACCGCGAAGGCAGAAGGCGTCACCTGTTGCAGCAAAACCCATTGGACCTCTACAGTGTTGGAAACGGCCATACGGTGTGATGAAAGTTGTGAGATGCTGGTCCTCCTCCGCAAGTTCCATCTGCCAATATCCACTCAGGGCGTCTGCCGTCGTGAAGAATTTCGCCTGTGGGGCCACACTGCGGATCGCTTCGAAAGGCGTCGGTGAGGGGTGGGCTGGGCGGGAAACTTGGCAGTTGAGCTTGGTGAGGTCTACGGTGAGGCGAACTTCGGCGTTGAGCTTGGCGACGACGACGAGGGGGTGGCACAACTCTGAAGGTTCATCGCCGGCCGGTTTGATGATACCTTGTGCCACTAGCGAGTCCAGGTCCTGCTTAACTTTGTCCCTGAAAGAAAAGGGGATCTGCCGCGGGGTGTAGATGGCAAAAGGCACGGCATCGTCCTTGAGGTGGATCCGCATTGGGGGACCCTTCATAGGCTTGAGTGGAGCTGTCTGGAGATCCTCCTTGGATACCAACACGTCCTTGAACTCTCGAAGAAAGAACTCCTTGGCTTGTGCAGGTGACGTGGTGGCTATGAAGGGTAGCTCCTTACACTCGTTGATGTGTTTAACCTGTAGAATTGGCTTGGGGAATTCCGCTGAAATAATGGCTAATTCTTGACAGTGGCGTTTGGACAGAAGCGGCGTCTGAACACCCTCGCGGACTTGGATTGTGGCAGAACAGGAACGTTTGCTGATGGTGAGTTGTGCATGAAACGTCCCCAAAGCAGGTGCCATTGCAGAGCCATCCGCGTTGAGCGTCGTTGTCGGAGGCGGAGGTCGTAGGCTGCTGATAGGAATCCGAAGTATGTCGAGCTGTCTTCGGCCGATCACTGTGATGTCTGCACCTGTGTCCGGGAGCATGTGGAGTTTTCTGGTGGTGCCGCTGTAGGTGAGACTCACGGATGTCAGTGTGGGTGCCTGAACAGGTGATCCCACACATCGGCAACTTGTGGTCTTCTTTGCTGTAGACTTGTCGTGGGAAGAAGCGTCGTTGTCCTGTGTGGCGGGCGTCTTTGAAGATCTACAGCATTAGTCGTAGTGGCCCAT
Source organism: Paralithodes platypus (assembly GCA_032716605.1). Lineage (NCBI taxonomy): Eukaryota > Metazoa > Arthropoda > Malacostraca > Decapoda > Lithodidae > Paralithodes > Paralithodes platypus. Next base: position 27,592,787 of record CM064539.1, read on the forward strand.
ATAGTTGCAGCGACGACACTGGACGGTGGTAGCAGGGCAAGCAGGAGTCCTAGGGTTATGACCACGACGGCCGCAGTTAGTGCAGGTGTAGTCTTCAGCCGGGCACTTGTTCTTGTCGTGCCGGCGAGCACAACGCTGGCAGGCGGCAGCCGACGCCAAGGACTGTTGCGATGTGGAGAACTTGTCGCGTTGCTTAACTTGCTTGTTCTGCTTGTACGCTGACAAGGCGTTAACCTGGGACGGTGCGGCACGTATGGCTGACGTAGCGCTTCGAGTGGCCTCGTATGAACGGCAAGTGTTGACGATGTCCTGTAATGAAGGGGTGTCGTCGAGGGAAAGCAGCTTCTGTACAAGTTCTTCGTCGTGTATGCCCATTAGAATGACCATCTTGAGTTGGGTCTCCTTGCAGGCTGAAGAGTTCCCTGGGCAGACGTCAATTTCTTCGACGATGTGGCAGAGGCGGACGTAGAAGTTGTTGAATGACTCGCCCTGTTTTTTCTTGCAACTGAACAGGTCCCTGCGACGGAGAGCTTCATTACGAGAATTCTTGATGTGCTCCTGAAGTGCATCGAGGGCTGCGTCAACGGTATTGTCGGTGTCAGGGAGTATGCTTAAGGTGTGCTCCAAAAGCTGCTGTGTCTCCAGGGTTAAGCACATCCGCATCTGGATCAGTTGTTTCTCCCTCGGTAGTTTAGATAAGTCTACCATAATAGAGTAATCGTCCCACCGACGCCTCCATTCTCTGTAAACCTGGAAGGTGGCATCAGCACGAAGGGGCGGCGGGTTCTGGGTGATAGCCTTTTGTGGTGGTGGTGGAGCTGTAGGGGTGGAGGATGTTGTGGAATGGGGTGTTGTCCCCGGTGAGGTGGGTGTAGGAGCGGCGGCAGGTAGGGTAATTTGGGCCAGAGCCAGGACAAGGGCAGAGAACTTGGCATATTCCACCAGTCTCCTGTGGTCCTCCTCCATTTGTCACCTGGTTTCCTCCTCCTGTCGTCGTTGTTCCTCTTCCCATCTTCTGGTGTAGTCGTCACGTTGTCTGCATTGCTCCATATACTGTATGAGCTGAAGGAGGTTGCACTTGTGGTAGGTTGTAGACTTGCAGGGTGTGGTGACAGGGGTGGCATCCCCCTATAGTGTACGGGAGGTAAAGTGGGGGAAGGTTGGGGAGGTGGAGTGAAATGAGGGGTGGTGAGAGGAGAGGTTGGAGTGGAATGAACTGACTGGTACCCCGTACCAGCAACTCCAACATTATCTCCACCACTATCTCCACCAGTAGCTCCACCAGTAGCTCCACCATTATCTCCCTTCCCAGTATGGTCGTGTGGGGTGTCACTGGGCTCCCCATGAATCTGCTCATCTCCCTCCATAATTGGTTGATATCTGGCACACTGTAGTCTTGCAGGAGCAATGAAAATGTGCAGTACAACTGGAACAGTTTATTTAATAGTGAGAGAAATTATCTGTGCTAGAGTGAGTGAGTGAGTGAGTGCGGTAGGCTTGGCAACACCGTGTTGACTTGGCAGCGATGTGCGTGTGTCTGTGCGCGCATGTACCGGCACAGCTGGAGGGCGTGAGGGGTGGTAGCTTTAGTGTTGCTGGAGACGTTAGAGGGGGAGGGTATGCTACTCCTCGCTCTTGTCCAGCTGTGTTTCAGCAGCTATAACCCTCACATCATGTCGGGAATGGGAACAAATGACATGGGACATATAATAAAGGCACTGCACTACACTCTTAAGCACTTCACTGCACTATAAAGCACTGCACAATAATATATCCAGGGCTGGAGAGGCGAGGTCTTGCAAGATGGCTGGCTGATAATCTGGTCTTGGCTCGTATCTCCTGGCTTTAATACACTGACTGCGCCATGTATGGTTGTCATGTATAGCTACAAAAACCTTGATAATCCTTTCTTGCACAAGGATATAGAATAAAAGTCCAGAGATAAGTTTATAGATTCTTATTAGCCAAAGATATACAGAGAGCTGGGAGGCACTGCTATGCTGAGTGCCGACCGGATGTTACTGATGAAAACATGTGCAGCGGTGCCGAATATATTTGGTTCAACGCTGCCGATACTACAGAGTACGGTATATTGTCATGGGATATTAATCAATGATAGTATTACCCTGAAAGTACATGTGTGTATGTTGCAATATGATTAAGGTATGTGTACACTCTGTATATATGTTGTGTGTGCACTTAACCTATATCAACAGTTGTCCTAGGCCATTCGAAAGCGGTTTCAAACCCACCTTTGTGGCAAGGCGGCAGAAGGTGTTCCCTACTGCTATTGGGTGCACCTCGCCATCGTTTTTGACCAGTGCACAGTGATGCCCAAAAAAATAGGGGTGTGGCACAGTCGGGTACGTCCCCTCTTAAAACCATGTTGATAAATTTGGTGAGGGTTTCCAAGAGTGCCTTCCCTGCTGCTCCTGATCCCTGACCCAAGAGTCCTTTGAGGTGGGCGTGTCGGATACCATCTGGGCCCGCGGCTGAACCTGCTGAAAATGAAGTAACTGCGGCAACCACCTGCTCCTTCATGACAACTAAAGGTTTGAGGCATCTGGGCATTTGCGGATGGGGGAGGCTTAGGTCCTTAGGTGAACGTGGATGTTTTCCTCGTAGGGCTTAGACAACTTCGGCGCCATGGCCAACGAAACCCTCTGAAAAGGACAACAGTCTGACGGCCCCTTTGATGTCCCTATCGGCCAGCTTCGCTGCGACTCTCTTTTGTAGCTATTCAGCCTCTTCCTCTTCCGTGTCCTGTTGCTTAGAATGGGCCCTATTTGGTTGCTGTTCGGGGTCTCTACCAGTCTGTTTGCCTCCATATACTTTTCTACTTGGCATTTCACTCTGGTGGCTAGTGAAACCTGAAGATGGTCTTGTATGTTGGTTCTGGGTGGTTTTCGGAGAGCCCCATATGAGAAACCAAGGAGCCGTGCCCATGCAAGGGGTATCTTGAGTTCTAGGGCCTGCTTTATGATGGTTGTAAGGGCCCACGCTACTTGGATTCTGGCTCCTTTCGGTACCCGGGCAAGGACCCGGATCCGCGCTTTTCATTTTGTCACAAGTTGGCTCAAGTCGGCGTCCGGCGTTGCCCTGGTTGGCCCTGCAGCAGGCCCTGGGCATGACTGACATTTCCAGTTCGGTTGTTCCCCTGAAGTCTTATTGGTCAACTTAACACAACTTAAATGAACAGGTCTTAAACAGCTGGAACATTTTCGCAACACCTTTCTCGCTTTTATTTGTTCACAGACTGTGCAGTTTCAATCATTCTTTAACATGTTTTAGACAGTGATAATATGGAAAGAGATATTGGATGAGCTATCTATCTATCTATCTATTGCCTGACGCCGTGATCCCCGAAGGGGTGGCCACGAACGAACCGCCCCATGCACCTCTGTCCCCAGTCAGTCGACGCCCCTCCCCCCAACCAGCACCGCCTTCGTTCATGTAGTTCCTCACTCCATCCTTCCACCTCATATTCGGTCTACCTCTCCCCCTCTGTCCCTCCACCTCGCTCTCGTACACCCTCTTAGTCATTCTCTCGCTTTCCATACGTTCCATATGGCCCAACCATCTCAAGTTGTTCCTTTTCACACTTTCCAGCACATCTACCTCCACACCACACCTCCTTCTTACTTCCTCATTAGTCTGTCTATCCCTCCATGTAACTCCGCACGCACTCCTTAAGTAATTCATTTCCACTGCTCTCACTCTTGGTCTGAGTCTCTCAACCAACGTCCATGCTTCGCTTCCGTAAGTCAGTGTCGGGATTACCACACTGTCATGCAAGGACTTCTTCACTTCCATACTGACCACCCTATTTCTTGTTACTGCTTTTAGCGTTCCTACAACCCTCTTCCCCTGTTGTACCTCTCCCGCACCTCTTCATCCATAGTCCCATCTTTACTCAACACACTGCCCAGATACTTAAAGAGTTGACGATCTCCATAGCCTGACCGTTCAGCTTCACCTCACACTCTGTGACTTCACCCCTTTCGAAGACCATAACCTTGCTCTTCCCCGTATTTACCTTCAAATTCCGTTTTTCGCACACTGTTCCAAACTCATTTACCAGACCCTGCAACTCCCATTCATTATCACTCATCAGAACTGCATCATCCGCAAACAGCAGTATAGGTAGCTTCCACTCAATTCCCTCCCTTTTCAGCGATACACCAACATCCACTGCTCTTGATAGTATTTCTTTCATGACTCCATCCATATATACAGTAAACAACCACAGGGACATCACACACCCCTGTTTCAAACCAACATTCAGGTCAAAGAACTCGCTCTGCTCACTCTCCACACGTACTGCCGCCTTTGCACCCTCATACATGCTCTTCACTGCTTTTAGCAACTTGCCCTCTACTCCGTATATTCTAAGTACTTTCCACAAACCTTCTCTATCCACTCTGTCATAGGCCTTCTCCAAGTCCATAAAGGCAACATACACCTTTTGTTTCTTCTCCAGATACTTCTCCACAACACAATTCAGGGTAAAAATCTGATCTACACATCCTCTTCCCTTCCTAAAACCTCCCTGCTCGTCGCCTATCCATTTCTCCGTTCTCACTCTCACTCTCTCAATCACTACCCTACTGTATACCTTCCCTACTACGCTTAGAAGACATATTCCTCGGTGGTTACCACACACTCCTCTTTCCCCTTTGCCCTTATATAGGGGGACTATTATGCCAGTCTTCCAGTCATTGGGTGCACTCCCCTTCTCCCATGCTAGTTTGCACATTTTCGATACCCATTCTATCACTATCTCACCACCATACCTCAACATTTCCCCACACACTCCATCTGTTCCTGGTGCTTTCCCCAACTTCACTCTTTTCATGGCTTCCCACACTTCTGACCTCCTGATCCCCACCTCCTCCTCCACTACTTCTCTTCTTCTCCCTCCCATACCATATCCAGCTATGTTTGCTGGCTCTTCATTCCTTTCATTTAGCAACTCACTGAAGTACTCCCTCCATCTTTCGACTCTCTCTTGCTTCTCGGCTAGCATTCTCCCATTCTTATCTTTCACACCCTTACTGTTTCCCTTGCTACCTTCCCTAACTTTCTTGACTTCTTTCCAGAACAGTTTCTTACTCTCCCTCCATTTTACACTCAGATTCCTTCCAAATTCCTCATCTACTCTTCTCTTACTTTCCTTCACTACTCTCTTCACCACCCTCTTACTCTCCACGTACCTCGCTCGTTTCTGTCTCTCGGAATCTTCATTCCCTCTACTACCCAACCACTCTCTATATGCCGGGGGGCGAGGGGGGGTGTTAGGTCCTGTAGGAAAGTGCCTTTTGGCAGAAGGAAGGATCTGAAGGTCCAGAGTTTGGTTGTTGATGTTGGGCTACCTGCTTCAGCTTCGTCTTCCGCAGGCGCCACACAACTTAGGCCACGCCCCTCGACACGCAGCCAATCAGCTTCGATCCCACCAACCGACCACCATCCCGCATCCAGTGCGCATGCGTGAAGCGGTTCCCCCCTTTCTCTTTTCCAGAATCCCCCTCCACCAATAGTAGATTTTTGCCCCTTGTTTTTCGCCTCCTCTGATCCTCCACCCTCTATATATACCCTTCCTGTTTACCTTTTATATCTTTCCATCCTTACTTGATAATGCTGGTTGTCCAGTGAAACGCGTCGTATATCCTGTATCATCATTTACATTTATGTAACCCTGTACCACCATGAATTTTGCTCATCTCCTTCATCTACTTCCTGCCACCCAGCGAAAACTCATCAGAGACCTGGAAACTTTGAATAATAAAATTTCCAACGCAGAAATTGCCATTTCTTTCAACCTCGTATGTATTAAAGAAAATATATATATATATATATATATATATATATATATATATATATATATATATATATATATATATATGCGTGTTTATGGGTGTGTGTGTGTATGTGTTGTAGGGAGAGAGAAAGAGAGAGAGAGAGAGAATTTCAATTAATTGGAAAACGATTACATATACGAGGGACACAGACACACACACAGACTCACTCTGACTCTCCCTCTCTCTCTCTCTCTGATCTGCTGGGGTAATTTTCCAGCTTTTAGAATTCTACCAGCTGCCGTGTGGTCGGAGGCATTGGTGGGTGGGGAGAGAGTCGTCTTCTTTACTAACCTGTTTCTGTATTGAGTAGTGGCAACATTAATTATAACTGCTTGGACTGCCTCACAAAGACCATAGGGTTTGTGTATGTGTGCTCCGTGTGTCTATATTACTTTATGTAACTTTATTAAGCTCGTAATTGCCCAAGCACACACACGCACACACATTGAGAGAGAGAGAGAGAGTGTGAGAGTTAGTTACATATAGTTACATAAATACGCAGACTGCACAGACCTTGCGGCCCCTACTAAGCAATCCGGTCTTCATTCTAACAAAATATGCTACCGAGTTTTAGGCTAGCAAAGCAGAAGGCCCTCTCGTCAGCCACCACTCCCTCCGACCAAGGGAGGACATGAAATACAGCTGGGAAACAAGGCCTCCCGTAGAATGAGAACATTTCTACTGGGTACATTTTAATTAAGGTCGAATCTGGAAAATTATGTTTACTACTGATACTTAAGGGGGGTGACCTGTTTACTACTGATACTTAAGGGGGGTGACCTGTTATGTTTACTACTGATACTTAAGGGGGTGACCTTTTTACTACTGATACTTAAGGGGGGTGACCTGTTTACTACTGATACTTAAGGGGGGTGACCTGTTATGTTTACTACTGATACTTAAGGGGGGTGACCTGTTTACTACTGATACTTAAGGGGGGTGACCTGTTTACTACTGATACTTAAGGAGGGTGACCTGTTTACTACTGATACTTAAGGGGGGTGACCTGTTTACTACTGATACTTAAGGAGGGTGACCTGTTTACTACTGATACTTAAGGGGGATGACCTGTTTACTACTGATACTTAAGGGGGGTGACCTGTTTACTACTGATACTTAAGGGGGGTGACCTGTTTTTTTCTGTCCTTTTCTATCTTTCCCTGGCTTGTATCCATTTGGCCCCATTCAGCCTACTGTTTTAAGACGTTTATCCCCATCCAGGTGTCAATTTTTTACTGGTGAGCGGTAGCGAGCCAGCATATTTTTTATTTTTGTTTGACAGTAGGCTAAATTTGTAAATTTTTTGATAGAAAAATTTCTCCGGCAAAGCCGGATTTCTTCATATAATGCTGGCTCGCTATCGCTCGCTAGGAAAAAATCGACACCTAGATGGGGATAAACGTCTTGAAATAGTTGGCTGAATGGGGCCGAATGGTTACAAGCCAGAGAAAGAGAGAAAAGGACAGAAATAAAAAAAAAAAATCACCCCCCTTAACCTTATATTTTGTTTTAACTTATGCTACCTCAACCTCGTCGAAATTAATGCCTATACTGTATTCCTGTTGTTTGTGTCGATTGCATTATGTTGCTCCACTTTCCCAGGCAGCTTGTTCCACTTGTTGACTATACTGTACTGTAGGTGAAACACATGATTTGTGACATCGAGTTTGGCCCTCCTGGTTTTTTGTTTCATTCGGTTTCCTCCAGTTGATGAACTGTTATGGATTGAGAACAGTGACTCTGCTTCAATTTTGGCTGAGCCCTTTAACCCCTTCTGTACCGGTGACGTCTTTTGTATTTGATTTCAAATACATTTAGGCGGTTTTACGCAGCTTAGGAAGGATAATTATATGGTAGGTAAAAGGATTAATTGAGATAGTCTATAGCTTTTCAATTGGTAGACATCTTTCCTAAGCTGATCAAAATCGTCGAATAGTTGCCAGAATATAATGAAAAGTACATCACCGGTACAGGAGGGGTTAATATCTTGAACCACTCGCATAATTGATCTCTCAATTTACTTTTCCTAATTGAGAATACATTTTGTTTTTTAAATATTTCGTGATATGAGCTATTTCTTAGTGATGGTATTAACTTTGTGGCTCTACGCTGTACTGACTTGAGTCTCTTAATATTTGTGTTTAAATAAGAGGGCCAAAACTGTACACCATATTCATGGGGACTCGCTATACCTTTGCATAACGGTACTATAAAGTTCTCCTTTATATATATATATATATATATATATATATATATATATATATATATATATATATATATATATATATATATATATATATGTATATGGATATATATATATACCGGTATATATATATATATATATATATATATATATATATATATATATATATATATATATATTTATATTTTTTTTTTTTTTTTTTTTTTTTTTTTTTCTAAAAAAACACCAATGCTCTATTGGCCTTGTTCGCAACTGCTGGACATTGTTCTGAGGTTTATAAGTTTTCATATATTAGTGCCCCTAAGACTTAAACTAATGCAGTTTTCATATATTAGTGCCCCTAAGTCTTTAACTAATGCAGTTTTCATATATTAGTGCCCCTAAGTCTTTAACTAATGCAGTTTTTATATATTAGTGCCCCTAAGTCTTTAACTAATGCAGTTTTTATATATTAGTGCCCCTAAGTCTTTAACTAATGCAGTTTTCATATATTAGTGCCCCTAAGTCTTTAACTAATGCAGTTTTCATATATTAGTGCCCCTAAGTCTTTAACTAATGCAGTTTTTATATATTAGTGCCCCTAAGTCTTTAACTAATGCAGTTTTCATATATTAGTGCCCCTAAGTCTTTAACTAATGCAGTATTTTTTATTGGTTGGTCTTTCTTCTTGTATTCATATTTTGTGTGTTTACTGTCGATTTCTAAGACCTCACTTTTATCAACATTGAATGGCATCTGCCACTTTTCAGACCATTCAACCATTTCATCTAAATGTGAGTGTAGTTTGTTTCTGTCTTCTTCGGTTAATACTGAGTTCCCTATCGTTGTGTTATCAACACTATTTTAGATGGTGTAATTTAGTCCTACATCAATATAATTTATGTTAACAAGAAACAAAACTGGCTCTCTGACCGATCCCTGAGGTACTCCACTATAAACAGGCTCCCAGTCAGATTTTACCCCGTTTATTAGACTTTATGTTAACCAGCTCTTTATTCATGCATGGATCATGTATGTTTCCTTTGATGCCTAACATTTCTAATTTATTCAACAGTTTTCCATGTGTTACCTTATCAAATGATTTTTGGAGAGAGAGAGAGAGAGAGAGAGAGAGAGAGAGAGAGAGAGAGAGACTGGAGTGGGACTGTGAAAATATTGAGAGAGATGAACAGAGAAGCGAAACTGCCAAGATAAAAGTGGATTAATTGAGATGGATGATTTCAGTGGGAAAAGAATATGAGGGATGCGAGTATGATTAACACTGGAGAGAGAGAGAGAGAGAGAGAGAGAGAGAGAGAGAGAGAGAGAGAGAGAGAGAGAGAGAGAGAGAGAGAGAGAGATACTCAGACCACACAGACATTGCGGTTCCTACTAGGTGGTCCGGCCTTATTACTACTAGACAGGGACAGTTTATAGTAGAAGAAAAGAAGAGAGAGAGAGAGACAGAGAGAGAGAGAGAGAGGAGCATGTGGGGTTTTTTTTCTAGAAAGGGACATAACACAGTAATCCTTGTGTAGATAAGTGTAAAATCACCCAACTTCAAGGTATATTTGAGCCGCATTAATTCCTGGTCAAAGGGTGTATGTAGGATTTCGTGTAACTATAAGAGGTAGTGATAGTTTGAGAAAGACAATATCGAGATGCTATAGCTTACAAGTACAGTATATATATAAAGAATGAAACACTTTTTATTTTGGCTTGATGAACGGTTGGGTGATACAAGTATTGAGGGATTGTCTCGTACTCTCTGTGAGATGAAAGATATGCCCTGTGAGACTTCTGAAGAACATAGCTGGCTTTAATAGTGTCAGGACAAATTGTAAGATATTAAAGGAGCCCACCTCGCTTTTTTTATATCTTTCTCTCCCTCTCTTTTTGGCTTGTATCCATTCGGCCCCATTCAGCCTACTGTTTTAAGACGTTTATTCCCATCCAGGTGTCAATATTTTCCTGGCGAGTGGTAGCGAGCCAGCATATATATTTTTTGTTTTGACAGCAAGCTAAATTTGTACATTTTTCGATAGAACAATTAATCCGGCAAAGCTGGATTTCTCCATACAATGCTGGCTCGCTATCGCTCGCCAGGAAGAAATCGACACCTGGATGGGGATGTGTCTCTTAGGGGAGGTCTGGCGGAATAGTCTTGCCACTGGACTGGTAATCCAATGGACCCGGGTTCGAATCCCAATATGTCAATGGGAAGATATTATTGGGATGGAATTTGTGCTGTACCTAGTATCAGTGCATTACCACAGCATACCGAAATGCCTAAAAATACCCTTATTGATTCCTGATTAAATAGCATTGTATGAATATTCCCATATTAATAAATATGCTACAGGGGGGCAATGCCTAGTGAGATAATTGCTCAATAGGTGGCATTCTGAGAGTGAGGGTCCGAGTGTGGGGGATGAGACTGTGAAGCGCAGAGGCGAGGCGGCTTCAGAGATGGAGTTGCTTCGAGCCATGAAGCTTCGCATGTCTCACTCCCTAGACTGGAGCAAGACCTCACGGGCCTCACCGTGTTCAGCTGTAGAGTGTAAAGGCTATCAGCCTATGCCCGAGAGGGTAAGTAGTTGGACAAAAAAACAAAAAAACAAAAACAAAATCTTAAAACAGTCTGCTGAATGGGGCCGAATGGATACAAGCCAGGGAAAGAGAGAAAATAAGAGAAAGATAAACAAAAAAACGGTGACCCCCCTTAAAGAGAGTTAATGAGACAATCAAGGTTTGACCCCACCCGTTGGAAAATATTGATCTCCATTTATATCCCCGTACATATAAGAAAATATTCCATTGTTAAACATAAACACACGAAATCCCTGTTTAGATCAAAGGGTTGTTTGAGGGGATACTACTTGGAATCGGTTGAACATACCTAACTTCATGGAAACTGACTAAGCAAGAAATTAACCCTTTCAAGCTCCAATACGCGTTTCTGTTTTGTTTCTGGCTACTATTAGACGATTGTATTCAGATTAGTAACAGTATATGGAAGCCAAAGGGATGATTGAGATAGTATTTACCCTTTTATTAGCCACAGATACTTCCTAAGCTGCATAAAATCGTCTAATGATAGCCAAAATAAACTGCTAAAACGCGTCAGAGCTTCAAAGGGTTAACCTATGAGTAACCTTTTGAGACACTGAAAATATTGTTCATTCTGTCCCCAGTTGTATATAATAGACATATCGGTGGATAGGTGTACTATTGTTTCATTTTAGTTTTGTTGAAAAAGCTTGATGGATCGTAGTTAAAATCAGGTTAATTAGTGAAGGCGAGAGCAAGCAGTGCATGACTAGACAGTGCTCGACGAACAGTGTAAATTCGTCATAGATAAATAATAATAATAATAATAATAATATTAATAAACATGAAAATAATAATGATAATAATAATGATGATGATAATAATAATAATAGTAGTAATAATAATATAATTGGAGATAGGACAGAACTCTGAGGAACATTTTGGTTGGTAGATATAGGAGAGGAACCATGGCTGCTATCAATGGTAGCTAAGAAACGGTCAGAATGGAAGCTTCACGTGGAGAAACAGATAGAAAAAAATGGTTCGTTGGGATGTAGTTTGGTCACATGGGATATTATAGGATATCATGAACAACTTTGGATGCATTTAACACAATGCTAAAGTGTGTGTGTGTGTGTGTGTGTGCATGAAAGTGTTATTATATGAATATGTGTGTATTTAGTTTGCTTGTGTGTTAAAGAGAGAGGGAAATATATGCATTGTTGTGTGTGTGTGTGTGTGTGTGTGTGTGTGTGTGTATGTGTGTGTGAGAGAGAGAGAGAGAGAGAGAGAGAGAGAGAGAGAGTAAAACTGACAAATTATAGAGATATGGCCGTGCAAGACTGAATAGCTGCTTCAGCCTACTGCCATGGCGACCAGAGAGAGAGAGAGAGAGAGAGAGAGAGAGAGAGAGATAGAGGAGAGAGAGAGAGAGAGAGAGAGAGAGAGAGAGAGAGAGAGAGAGAGAGAGAGAGAGAGAGAGAGAGAGATAAAAGAGAGAGAGAGAGAGAGAGAGAGAGAGAGAGAGAGAGAGAGAGAGAGAGAGAGAGAGAGAGAGAGAGAGAGAGAGAGAGAGAGAGAGAGAGAGTCCTAGGTTACACAGATTACACTGACTACACAGATCTTGCGGTGTGCAATATGTAATGTTGCCTTCATTCTTAACTATGCAGTGTAAGAATTGAAGGGCACAAAGAAGGCATGATAAACGTATACACAATCATTGGGTATAATAATAGAGATATAAGCCTTTCAATCCTCGTGCCAGGTGGGTTTATTTAAGGGGGTGACCTGTTTTTGTTCTGTCCTTTTCTATCTGTCTCTGCCTTTTACCCATTTGGCCCCATTCAGCCAACTGTTTTAAGACGTTTATTCCCATCCAGGTGTCAATTGTTTACTGGTGAGCGGTAGCGAGCCAGCATATTTTTTTATTTTTGTTTGACAGCAGGCTAAACATGTACATTTTTCGATAGAAAAATTTCTCCGGCGAAGCCGGATTTCTTCATATAATGCTGGCTTGCTATCGCTCGCCAGGAAGAAATCGACACCTAGATGGGGATAAACGTCTTAAAATAGTTGGCTGAATGGGGCCGAATGGATACAAGCCAGAGAAAGAGAGAGAAGGAGAGAAATAAAAAAAAACAGGTCACCCCCCTTAATATGCCTTTATAAGGGTATTATTGTTATGGGCACTTTAATTACTACTCTCATTGGTATAGTATAGTCTGTTTCTTTTCAGTTGACGGTAAATTGCCATGTCCCCATCTTCATTATTCGGCTATTACGAACATTTGGTAGCGAGATATGCTGTTCCTTATGGATGCTATGATGCAGCGATAAATCCGTTTCTTATTTGATCAATAATTAGTATCAAGAAATTCGCTACCAAGGGATTTAATTTCCCACCAAGTATAATTATAAATCGTAGGCTTGTGCATCATTCTTTAACTGTCTTGATAGCGTAATGCATAGGTGCGCGGAATTTCGGTATGAGTATCCTAGGTTCGAGTCCTTGGAGTGCCCCCATGTATTTGTTGATTTCTTTAATTGAGTTTAGAAGTAAAGTTGGTTGGTGAAAAAATATGAATTAGCTACCAACTAATAGACAATTATATTAACCCCTTTAAGATACGAGGCCACATTTCTTCATTACAATTTGGTTACCATTATATGATTTTCTTCAGTTTAAGAAGGAGTGATGAAAATCAGGGTGTTGATATTAGGATAGTATTTACCCCTTTGCTTCCCAGAGATCCCGCCTAAGCTGCATAACATGAAGGAACGCGTTATCGTGTCCTTAACCCCTTCTGTACCGGCAACGACTTTTAACTTTATTCTGGCTACTATTAGACGATTGTATTCAGTTTAAACAGGCCTCCAGCAATGAACAGGCTTCGAAATATCTCACTCGACCTTTTTTACTACCACAGATCGTTCTAAACTGCATAAAATCGTCTAAATATGAACATGAAAAAAGACGTCGTCGGTACAGAAGGGGTTAAGGGGCAGGTAGTTGCTTTCTTGGACCCCCTTCTCTCTCATGCTTAGCTCCATTAGTTTGAGATTTTAAGACGTTCCTTTAATTAGTTTGGCGAGTTTGAGACCTTTCGCCCCATTTCTTTGTCAATATTATAACCTTTCGTGCTATTTCGGTGTCGATTTTTCGTCGTCTGGCGAGCGATAGCGAACCTGTAATTATAGGGAGGAACCGGTATACGGCCAGGATTTGTTTTTACCGAAAAATGTACACATTTATCGTGATGTGTTTTTTTTTTTTTTTTTTTTTTTTTTTTTTTTTTTTTTCTTTTTTTTTTAAGCCTAGGGAGGAAACTAAAAATAATAATGAATAAATAAGTAATAGACCAACACATAACTACTACATAACTACATAACTACATAACTACTACATAAGTTAATAGACCAACAAATAATAATGAATACATAAGTTAATAGACCAACAAATAATAATGAATACATAAGTTAATAGACCAACAAATAATAATGAATACATAAGTTAATACACCAACACATAACTACTACATAACTACATAACTACATAACTAATACATAACAACAAAACTAGTGACTACTACATAAGTTAATAGACCAACAAATAATAATGAATACATAAGTTAATACACCAACACATAACTACTACATAACTACATAACATAACTACTACATAAGTTAATAGACCAACAAATAATAATGAATACATAAGTTAATACACCAAACACATAACTACTACATAACTACACTGGTGATGGGCTAGTCTATCAGAGGGAGACCTGAGCGATCTCTGGCAGACCCATAGCTTACTCTGACTGTTCCTTTTACTTATATATTTTCTAGAGCTCGAGTGACGGCGTCTCTTCCGTTGATTGACCTCCCCAGCTACCAAGATTGGAAGCTAAAGCGTCACAGATTCCTTTGCCCCTCAACTTTCTCTTCATAATTGCTGAGGGCACAGGGCCCTGTGTGTGCTTTGGTTTCCCGGGCGTTTACGCACCCTCTCATCCCCTGCCATGGAGTGGCTTCGGTCACCCAGGCTTTATTGTGGTCGGCAGGGATGGTTCTGTGGGGTCGCTCGTTTATGGCCTTGGCCTTACTCGGGGCCTTGGGGCTGTTCGTCCAGGCAGCTTGGGGAACAACAACAACAACAACTACTACATAACTACATAACAGGCTGGGAAATTAGGTATAGCCCGGCAGCTCGGACTGGCCTGGACATGTAGTCGGGCTAGTGATTTTCAACGTAAGTCTGCCCGGCAATTGCCCGGGAGACAAGTGAATTGTTTGTAATACTTCCTTACATAACGCTTCAATAAAATAAATAATAGTAAACATATAATATCAAATTATTCAAATACCGGTATATAATTTATGTACGAAATCATTGCTGCGGCAACCAACCAACCAGCCAACGTTACTCGGTGTGCGGTGACCCTTTAAGTAAACAGTAAACAGCTGATCGGTTGTCGAATACTACACTGTCAATATTGATTTTTATCGGATACAATAACATAAACAAGTTCAATAAACCGATAAATATAACAAAAACAGGAAAATTGAAACAAGTTAGGCTAAATTTTTGCCGTGTAAATCCTATGATTACATGGCCTAATATAAGACGTGTTGTTATTGCTTTGCCGTGAATTTCGTAATGTTACTAACTTGAATTGAATTGGGGATACTTGTTAAGCTTGTAGATGGTGTTGGTGGCATAGTTGTTGGTCTGTGGTCAATATGTTATACGATAATTAATGTAAATCGATAAATGCTGGTTGGGGGTAGCATATTGGCATCGTCTGCACCTAAGCATGTCTCCACTTCGTCGATATTGGCGTGCATTTTGATTATTTTTTTCTATTTTTCCCAAGTTTATTGTAATTAATTATTATCTTCAAAAAATCGGGCAGTGGGGATTTTTGGATTATCCGTGTTCGAATTATCAGATCTTTTGTAACAGACAAACAAATCTTCCTTAAGTCAGTGGTGTGGTTTCATGTTCAGTATAGCCGTAAACCGTAATACATCAATGATGAAGTATGAATTTGTAATGTGATTCAATTAAAATATGACATAGACTAAGGCTACCTGTTCCTAGAAATATTTTTCGCCTTATCCAATATACATCAATAATGAACTATGAATTTGTAATGTGATTCAAGACAAAATATGGGACAGATTAAGGCTGCCTGTTACTAGAAATGTTTTTCGCCTTATCCAATTTATATATTTAAATACGGCTATAGACGTGAAGTGGAGAGAGTGTAGGCACCAGCTGTCGAGCAGGGCAGTACCCAGAGGAGGCCACATAGCCGTATGATAATGAGTTACTGGAACGTGGTGACCAAAACAAACCCATATCAAAGGAAACTGTAAAAGGAATATTCATAAGATAATTTAAATTAAATATAACTTAATTTATATTGGAGTGAGGGGATAAAGTGGTATTGCCGTATTCCAAGGAAGAGAAAGGGAGGGAAAGTGGCAGAACAAACGTTTAAATTGAAAAGACCTGCGCATCCCGGAATGGGAGAGGTTTAATTAGGTTATTAAATGGAAAACCTTAATATCCTCCTTTATATTCAATGTTTTTACCATCAACGTGCCATAGAAAATACTAGTGTTATTTCCAAAACATTAGTGATTCAACAACTTAATAAGTACTGTGGAGATAAAATAGGCAATGTATAGAAGCTGGTGGCATGTTTGGGAATGTACAGTTGTGGTACTTAACGAGTGAAATTCTTTAAAATATATCAGGTCAAGTCAAAAACACTGTCAGGGCAAGTAAGTTTCAGAAGTCACCAGCCCGGGGCAAGTAGATGCTCAACACTAATTTCTCAGCCTCTACATAACTACATAACTACTACATAAGTTAATAGACCAACACATAACTACATAACTACATAACTACTACATAAGTTAATAGACCAACACATAACTACATAACTACATAACTACTACATAAGTTAATAGACCAACACATAACTACATAACTACATAACTACATAACTACATAACTACATAACTACTACATAAGTTAATAGACCAACACATAACTACATAACTACATAACTACTACATACGTTAATAGACCAACACATAACTACATAACTACATAACTACTACATATGTTAATAGACCAACACATAACTACATAACTACATAACTACATAAACTACTACATAAGTTAATAGACCAACACATAACTACATAACTACATAACTACTACATAAGTTAATAGACCAACACATAACTACATAACTACATAACTACTACATAAGTTAATAGACCAACACATAACTACATAACTACTACATAAATAAATAAACACAGAACTACATAACTACATAACTACTACATAACTAAATAGACCAACACATAACTAAATAGATAACTACATAACTACTACATAAGTTAATAGACCAACACATACTACATAACTACATAACTACTACATAAGTTAATAGACCAACACATAACTACATAACTACTACATAAGTTAATAGACCAACACATAACTACATAACTACTACATAAGTTAATAGACCAACACACATAACTACATAACTACTACATAAGTTAATAGACCAACACATCCTACATAACTACAGTATAACTACATAACTACAACATAAGTTAATAGACCAACACATAACTACATAACTACATACTACTACATAAGTTAATAGACCAACACATAACTACATAACTACTACATAAGTTAATAGACCAACACATAACTACATAACTACATCACTACTACATAAGGTAATAGACCAACACATAACTACATAACTACTACATAAGTTAATAGACCAACACTAACTACATAACTACAACATAAGTTAATAGAACAACACATAACTACATAACTACATAACTACTACATAAGTTAGTGGACCAACACATAACTACATAACTAAATAACTAGTACATAAGTGAATAGACCAACACATCACTACATAACTACTACATAAGTTAATAGACCAACACATAACTACATAACTACTACATAAGTTAATAGACCACAATAACTACATAACTACATAACTACTACATAAGTTAATAGACCAACACATAACTACATAACTACATAACTACTACATAAGTTAATAGACCAACACATAACTACATAACTACTACATAAGTTAATAGACCAACACATAACTACATAACTACTACATAAGTTAATAGACCACCACATAACTACATAACTACATAACTACTACATAAGTTAATAGACCAACACATAACTACATAACTACATAACTACTACATAAGTTAATAGACCAACACATAACTACATAACTACTACATAAGTTAATAGACCAACACATAACTACATACCTACTACATAAGTTAATAGACCAACACATAACTACATAACTACATAACTACTACATAAGGTAATAGACCACACATAACTACATAACTACATAACTACTACATAAGTTAATAGACCAACAAATAACTACTAGCCCCTTAAGGGGAGATTTTCCACTTGAGGGATTTTTTCTGGACCCCTTTCTCCCTCATGTTTAGCCCCATTGCTTTTGAGATTTTAAGACGTTAGCCCTAGTAGTTTAGACATTTTAAGGACAGTTTGCCCCATTTCTGTCAATTTTAAGAACTTTCGTGCCATTAAGGTGTCGATTTTTTCCTGGCGAGCGATAGCGAGCCTGTAATTTAAGAGCAATCGGCCTCCGGCCGGGACATTTTTCTACCGAAAAATGTACAAATTTATCTTGAAAGGGGGTCTAGGGGGTGTAATTTTAAGCTTTATGAAAACGTAGGGAACAAACTAAATACCTCCCCTTAACCCTTTGAGTACCAGCAACGTGTGTTTTCTTTTATTCTAGCTTTATTTAGACTATATTATGCAGCTTAGGAAGGCTCTACGGTAGTTGAAAGGGTTGGTTGAGATAGGTTGAAGCCTTATTATTACTAGAGGTTCTTCCTAATCTGAATAGAATAGTCTAATAGTTGAAACACTAAAGAAAAGGACGTCACCGGTGGTGTACGTGTTAACCCTCTCCGATATATGACGCGATTTTGAGCCTTTCAAAGCCTTTGTTACCATCAGGGGTATTTAGAAACCTTTAGTTTAGTTACTTTAACCTCTACAGTTGTCTTTGAGTTAGCTGTGGGCAGAAAACTAATTTTGGAGAGGTAATTATGAGAGTGAGAGAACTCTATTTCTTATTGCTAATCTGGCAACCTCTCGTCATAAAAGCGTGAAAGGGTTAAGGGGGGGGGGGGAGCTTATTTATTTGGTCATTTGTGTATATTTTTATGATTTGTTTAGTTTCCTCCCAAGACCTACATCAAACTATAAAAAAGATCCATTAGATCCCCCTTCTATATTAATTTGTACATTTTTCGGTAGAAAAATGTCCCGGCCGAAGGCCGGTTCTTCCATAATTATAGGCTCACTATCATTCGCCTGGAAAAAATGGACATCTAAATAGCGCGAAAGGTCTTAAAATTGACAAAGAAATGAGGTGAATGGTCTTAAAATCGACAAACTAATGGGGCAAATGTCTTAAAATCTCAACACTAATGGAGTTAAACACGAGGGAGAAAGTGGTCAAGATAACCGGCCCATCTCCCCTTAAATTAAAGCAGAAGTCTCTCTACACATCCACCACACCACACTTCCATTATATATGACTGTGCTTCAAACATGGAAGGGCAAATAAGTCTCACATTGAAGTTAGTACAATAATTCAACTAGCATAATCTTCAGGGAGCCCACCTCGCTTTTTTTTTCTCTTTCTCTCCCTCTCTCTTTGGCTTGTATCCATTCGGCCCCATTCAGCCTACTGTTTTAAGACGTTTACCCCCATCCAGGTGTCACTATTTTCCTGGCGAGCGGTAGCGAGCCAGCATATATATATAAATTTGTTTTGACAGCAAGCTAAATTTGTACATTTTTCGCTAGAAAAATTTCTCCGGCGAAGCCGGATTTCTCCATACAACGATATATACAAATCGACACCCGGATGGGGTAAAACGTCTTAAAACAGTTGGCTGAATGGGGCCGAATGAATACAAGCCAGAGAAAAGAAGAGAAAGAGAACAAAAGCAGGTGACCCCCCTTAAGGGGAGGTTTTTAGTTGATTCCCTAGACTTCCATCAAACTTAAAATTACTCCCCCTAGACCCCCTTTCAAGATAAATTTGTACAAATTTTCGGTAGAAAAATGTCACGGCCGAAGGCCGGTTCCACTTAAATTACAGGCTCGCTATCGCTCGCCAGGAAATATCGACACCTAAATGGCAGGGAAGGTCTTAAAGTTGACCGAAATGGGGCGAAGGTTCTTAAAATCGCCAAACTAATGGGGCAAGCGTCTTAAATCTCACAAGCAATGGGGCTAAACATGAGGGAGAAAGAGGTTCAGGAAAAAATCCTCCAGGTGGAAATCTCCCCTTAAGACATTGTTAGTAGGTTTTAGGTACTATACATTTGTCTACTTTTCACTTCTTCCTTTAATTTAATCCAAAGCACCTACTTTTCACTGTGTATAGTCCAAAATCACATGCTTTTAATGTTGTGATATATCATTCCAAAATCGTCTACTTTATTATTTCTCTATATAATTACATTTTTTGTTTTAAGCATGTATGATAATGCTTCATTTTGCTCGAAATCAATATACAATCTCCTTTTTAGCAAGACTAGCATTCTTGATTTATTATTTTATTCAGTTTTCGGTGGTAAAACAATGAATTACATTATTGGCTTCGTAAACATTTTTCAGCATCGTTGCACTGAATTCTAAATGTATTATTTTGAACAATCTATTATATATATATATATATATATATATATATATATATATATATGCATTATACTGTATGTAGAACGAGAAAACATGAAATATAAGCATTCTGGCATGCAAGGTAGGGAGAGGGGGTGAAAGAGATGATGAGGAACTAGAGAGAGAGAGAGAGAGAGAGAGAGAGAGGGAGAGAGAGAGAGAGAGAGAGAGAGTTACATAGAGTTACATATATTCACGGAATACACAGACCTTGCGACCCCTACTAGGTAGTCCGGACTTAATTCTAACATAAAATTTGCTACACAGTGAAAGGCAAGGATAGCAAAACAGAAGGCTCTCTCCCCACCCACCCCTCCTCCGACCGTTGGTCGGCATGAAATTAAGTTGTGGAAAGAAGTCCTCCAACAGAATGAGAAAAACTTCTACTGGGAAATTTATAGTAAAAAACGAAATTGAGAGAAAGAGAGAGAGAGAGACGGTGGAAGAGAGGCTGAGGAACTAGAGAGAGATAGAGAGAGTAAAAATAGAGTGCTGAGAGGGGTATGATTACAAACGACGGACAAGCAGGGTAATTACACAGTGACTGACGAGTGTGGCTGACTGACAGAACAGACAGGCAAGCAGACAGGTAGATTGACAGACAGACAGACGAACAGAATGTAAACAGAGGTAAAAAGACAAATCATTATAAACAAGAATGCTCATACATATAGAAAGTCGGGCAGATACTGAGACACACATATAGAAATACAATCTAAATATATATATGTTAATCATAGACCATTATACAGACTTATCTACAGAACAGACAGACAGGTAGACAGATAGACAGACATAGACAGAGAGGAGGCAAAGACGGACATGTAGACGGGAAGGTGGCAAATACAAACAGAGAAACGGTGAAGACAGACAGACAGACAGACAGGTAGATAATCAGACAGACATACAGGTAGATCGACAGTCATAGACAGAAAGGTAGCCAATACAGACATGCAGACTGAACAGTGGCACATACAAACAGAGAGACAGTGAAGACAGGTAGCCAGGTAGATCGACAGCCATAGACAGAAAGGTAGCCAATACAGACATGCAGACTGAACGGTGGCACATACAAATAGAGAGACAGTGAAGACAGGTAGACAGGTAGATCGACAGCCATAGACAGAAAGGTAGATAATACAGACATGCAGACTGGACGGTGGCACATACAAACAGAGAGACAGTGAGACAGGTAGACAGGTAGATCGACAGCCATAGACAGAAAGGTAGCTAATACAGACATGCAGACTGGACGGTGGCACATACAAACAGAGAGACAGTGAAGACAGGTAGACAGGTAGATCGACAGCCATAGACAGAAAGGTAGCTAATACAGACATGCAGACTGGACGGTGGCACATACAAACAGAGAGACAGTAAAGACAGACGGACGCACATAATGTAAACAGGTAAAAAGACAGATAATTAGACAAAATAAATTCTCACACACATAGAAAGACAGGCAGATACTGAGACAGACACATAGAAATACAATCTAAAAATATATGTTAAGGGGGGGTCACCTGCTTGTTTTCTTTTTCTCTCCTTTTCTCTCTTTCTCTGGCTTGTATCCATTCGGCCCCATTCAGCCAACTGACTTAAGACGTTTACACCATCTTCAGTAGGTGTCGATATCTTCCTGGCGCGCGTAAGCGTGCCAGGATTATATGGAGAAATCCGGCTTCGCCGGAGAAATTTTTCTATCGAAAAATGTACATATTTAGCTTGCTCTCAAAACATAAACATATATATGCTGGATCGCTACCGCTCACCAGGAAAATATTGACACCTGGATGGGGGTAAACGTCTTAAAACAGTAGGCTGAATGGGGCCGAATGGATACTAGCCAAAGAGGAGAGGGAGAGAACGAGAATAAAATCGAGGTGGGCTCCATTAATCATAGACAAATAGACAGACTGATCGACAGACAGGCAGAATATGAGACAGAGCGACAGACGGAAAGAGGGAGGTAGACAGAGTGACAGACGGAAAGAGGGAGGTAGACAGAGCGACAGACGGAAAGAGGGAGGTAGACAGAGCGACAGACGGAAAGAGGGAGGTAGACAGAGCGACAGACGGAAAGAGGGAGGTAGACAGAGCGACAGACGGAAAGAGGGAGGTAGAAAGAGCGACAGACGGAAAGAGGGAGGTAGACAGAGCGACAGACGGAAAGAGGGAGGTAGACAGATATACGGACACGCAGGAAAACAATAAACTATTCCTATGTAGACAGATTGACAGATAAATGTATACTGTACAGTTCACTAACGGACAGGCATATGAATAAAGAGGCAGACAGAAATGGATGCAGGACGTAAGGGGGTGACAGATAGATTGCACAAACTACAGACAGACAGACAGACAGACAGTATGATTGCAAACGACAGACAAGCAGGGTTTTTAAGGAGAGATTTCCACTTGAGGGATTTTTTTCTTTACCCCTTTGTCCCTCATGTTTAGCCCCATTGCTTTTGAGATTTTAAGACGTTCGCCCCATTAGTTTGGCGCTTTTAAGAACTTTCACCCCATTTATGTGACTTAAGACCTTTCGTCCCATTTAGGTGTCGATTTTTTCGTGGCGAGCGATAGCGAGCCTGTAATTTAAGAGGAACCGGCCTTCGGCCTGGACATTTATCTACCGAAAAATGTACAAATTTATCTTGAAAGGGGGTCATGGGGGTGTAATTTCAAGCTTGATGGAAGTCTAGGAAACACACTAAAAACCTCCCCTTAAAGTACTAATCAGTGTGACGTTAATGGATTATAGTACCTTTGATGGTTAGGTAGTCAACGTTCCACGAATATAGCTTCTTCAGGATACTAACCTGAAGAACCTAACCTGAAGAAGGTTGCTGGCCTGGAGAAGCTATCCCCGAAACGTTGTCAATAAAGTGCTCCTCCTCAAGTGGTGTTTTCATTCATCTGATTTTTGTTTCCGCTTAATTGCTAGAAACGTAATAAAACCCAATTTTTGTTTCCGCTTAATTGCTAGAAACGTAATAAAACCCAATTTTTGTTTCCGCTTAATTTCTAGAAACTTAATAAATCCAATTTTTGTTTCCGCTTAATTGCTAGAAACTTAATAAAACCCAATTTTTGTTTCCGCTTAATTGCTAGAAACTTAATAAAACCCAATTTTTGTTTCCGCTTAATTGCTAGAAACTTAATAAAACCCAATTTTTGTTTCTGCTTAATTGCTAGAAACGTAATTAAACCCAATTTTGTTTCTGCTTAATTGCTAGAAACTTAATAAAACCCAATTTTTGTTTCCGCTTAATTGCTAGAAACGTAATTAAACCCAATTAGAATAAAGTTATCTGTTAAGTGAAAACAAAAAGAAGAAAGAAATTAGACTTGTGATTGAGAAGTGGAGGAAGAGCCTATTAAGGGGGTAGTACTGTTTTTGGGGTCTATATTTTGTATGTATTTATTAATTTTTGAATTTCCTCGTTAGACCTCCATCAAGCTTAAAAGAACACCCCCTTTAAAGATATATTTGTACATTTTTCGGTAGAAAATGTCCCGGCCGGCCGAAGGCCAGTTCCTTCTAAAATTAGAGGCTCGCTATCGCTCGCCATGAAAATATCGACACCTAAAGGGCACGAAAGGTCTTAATATTGACCAAAGAATGAGGCGAAATGTCTCAAAATCGCAAACTAACGAAACGAACGACTTAAAACCTCAAAACTATTATGCTAAACATGAGGAAGAAGGGGGTCCATAAAAGCGAGTACTGCCCCCTTAAAGCAGGTATCACACGAGCGCTTTTTCCCTCAACACTGGTCTGGCAGCTTATGAGGTCAACATTTATAATATTCGAGTCACCTAAATGCATCTATCATCAGTCTAGTTTCCGTTACCAGTGCAAAATATCCCATAAATGTTAAGAGGAAAATGTTGATCATCGAATGTTGAGTGAAAAAGCTCTCGTGTGATACCCCCTTAAGTGAATACGTATGTGATATGTAAATGAGTATAATGGTGTGTGTATTGAGGCAGGAAATTGAGACATGGAGGCAGACAGACCGTGTGCAGTGGAGGTTGATCAGAGGAGAAGTGAAGGCTATTATGATCATCATATACTTGTCGAGGTACCCGCAACCTGTCTGGGTTAAGGGGGGACGGTTAAATTTTTTGGTCGATTTTTTAATGTATTTATTATTTTTCTAGTTTCCTCCCTAAAGGCCTACTACCATAAAAAAAAAAAAAAAAAAAAAAAAAAAAAAAAAAAAAAAAAGGATCCCCTTTTAAGAGATGTTTGTACATTTTTCGGTAGAAAAATGTCCCGGCCAAGGGCCGGTTACTCCTAAATTACAGGCTCGCTATCGCTCGGCAGGATGACATCGACACCTAAATGACACAGAAGTCCTAATATTGCCAAAAGAAAAGGGGTGAATGGTTCTAAAATCGCCAAACTTTTGATGGCGATCGTTCACTTCCTCATCCTATCAACTCTGGTGTTCCTCAGGGCTCTGTCCTATCTCCAATTATCTTTCTAATTTTCATAAATGATCTCAACTGTACCTCCAGTCCCATCCAATCATACGCAGACGACTCTACCTTACACTACTCAACTAGTTTTCCAGAATGTCCTAGCCAGCAGTCCCTCAAAAACAAACGTAATGAAGCCATACAACACTTATCTTCTGATCTAACTAACATTTCCAGTTTGGCCAGAGAAAACCTTTATTACCTTTAATGCTTCCATAACCACTTCTCCATCTATCTACCCGCCGTGAACTCCCAGAGGACTATCCCATATACTTCAACAATACAAAAATCAACCCTTCATCATCTCTCAATATTCTTGGTGTCTCATTTCTTCTGGTCCCTCGTGAAGGACCATGTCACCACTCTTACAAGGACGCACTGTGCCCCTGTACAGAGCAAGAAGCTGGGTTTGCTCAAGTGCCTCAAGGGGTTCTTTACCCCTGCACAGCTTCTGGCTCTGTACAGGGGCACAGTGCGTCCTTGTATTGAGTATTGTTCACATGTGTGGAGAAGTGCCTCTCACACAGCACTTCTAGACAAAGTAAAAAGGAAAGCCTTTTCGTATCAATAACTCCCGTCCACTCACCGACTCTCTGCAATCTCTCTCTCTCTCTTTCATTGTCGCAATGTTTATCTACTCTTGCTATTTTAGCGCATACTGCACAATCATCAGTGTTCCTCAGAGCTCTCTCCACGTGGTATACCACCTCCATCTACGCTAGGGTAACGTAGTACCCATCTCTGCAAAACCCACAATCCCACCCCTAGTCTGTTCAGACTATGGGGGAGGGACTAGTCACAAGGTAGTTTTGCCTTTTGTCTCCCTCATCCACATAAGAAAAAAAAAAAATAATATTAATCATATATATAACGGTATTAGATATATATTGTATATTATATAGATATATATATATATTATATATATAATATTATATATTATCTATATTATTATATATACGATGTTAGTAAAAGGCCAGGTAATAAATTTTCTTTAATACATACGAGGTCGGACAAGAAAAATGGCAACTTTCTGCGTTGGACATTTTATTATTCAAAAGTTTCCAGGTCTCTGATGAGTTTTCGCTGGGTTGGCAGGAAAGGAAGTAGATGAAGGAGATGAGCCAAAATTCATGGTGGTACAGGGTTACTAACATCTGTACATGATGATACAGGATATACGAGCGCGTTGCACCTGGACAACCAGCATTATCAAGTAAGGATGGAATGCTTATAAAAGGTTTTAAACAGGAAGGGTTTACTTCTCTGTGAGTAATCCGTTTACATACAAACATGGTAATTTAATGTACACAAGCCGTATGACATAAGACCATCTTCGATTCTAGTAAACAGTTCGGACTGATGATTAATGAGTTGTTAATCTTCTCTTCAAATTTAATGTTCTGTTGTTTTTGCAGTTGTACTGACATTAATAAAGTACTGTGCATACTGTTGGGTACATTAAAGTACCAGTTTGTATGTAAAACGGATATAATTATCACAGAGAAGTTAGGGTACCCATTTAGGG
>CM064540.1:0-42500 GCA_032716605.1 Paralithodes platypus
CTCTCTTTGGATGGTATCCATTCGGCCCACTTCAGCCTACTGTTTTAAGACGTTTGCTCCCATCCAGGTGTCAATAGTTACCTGGCGAGCGGTAGTGAGAAAGCGCATATATATATATATATATTTGTGTTGACAGCAAGCTAAATTTGTACATTTTTCATTAGAAAAATTTCTCCGCACGAAGACGGATTTTCTCCCATACAATGCTGGCTCGCCTATCGCTCGCCAGGAAGGAATCGACACCTGGAGGGGGAATAAAGTCTTCCTTAAAACAGTTGGCTGAATGGGGCCGAATGGATACAAGCCAGAGAAAGAGAGAAAAGGAGAGAAAGATCAAACAAAAAGCCGATGATCCCCCTGAACCACTATCGTAAATCAGATACGGTACCGGGCCAATTTACACCTCCGGAAGATCAAGTGTCCGACGAACGTGTAAACAAGCGAGTCCAACACTGGGAGGCAAATAGACACAGCCACCTCCATATTTATACAGCAAACATCCCGATCAAGGTTGGCTGGGTGTTTGTGGGTTGATTGGCGGTGAGAGGACGTCGATGAGGAGGAGGAGGGTTGCAAGGGATGTAGAAGAGGAGGACGTGAAAGGAGGACCCACAAGGAGGAGTTTTTTTTTAGTTAGTTTTCTTTATATTAACCTGCTTGTGTTAATGCTAATATAGGGTTGACCGTTTGAGCTCAATTTAAGGGGAGATGGGCCGGTTTTCTGGACCACTTTCTCCCTCACGTTTAGCCCCATTAGGTTTTCAGATGTTTAAAAGTAAGTCGATTTTAAGAACCTTTCTTTTTCGCCCCCCCATTTCGTCGTCAATATTTAGACATTTCGTGCTATTTAGGTGTCGATTTTTTCCCTGGCGAACGATAGTGAGCCTGTAATGTTGGACGAAACGGCCTACGGCCGAAAACAAATTCACAAATTAATATAGAAAGGGGATCTAATGGATGTGTGTGTGTTTTTTAAATTTGATGGAGGTCTAGGGAGGAAACTAGAAAAATAACGAATACATGCAAAAATCGCCCAAAAAGTGAACCATCCCCCCTTAATGAATGAATGATGGTGAAATAAGCATATCACAACTTATGGGAAGTAGGAATGAAGACCTGTGGCGCGGCTTCTCTCAACCTGTAGGTCTGCACAACAGACCGATATATGGGTTAAATGGTGAGGTTGGGAAAGGAACTATATAGGACTTATTTACTCCCTCTCTCTCTCTCTCACACACACACACACACACATACATACATACATACATACACACACACACACACACACACTCTCTCTCTCCCCAAAGCTTTCAACCTTCCCTTGGTGCAAGATAAGAGGCGGGGATTCACGGTATATTCGATTTATAAATGAGTTTGTTTGTTTAATACGTTCCGGAGTGCTTGTGACTTAGTTGGTATTGGCCAAGGCTAAAGGTATCGTGTAATTTATCAGAAGTGGTTGACATATTGGACAACGCTGATCCGAAAGCTACCATACCATAATTCCCGAATAATATTGCTATGGAAATTGATCACATGACTCCTCCTTAAGGGGGAACACCTGGATGGGGATAAATGTCTTAAAACAGTAGGCTGAATGGGGCCGAATGGATACAACCAAGAAAGAGAAAACAATAGGTCAACCCCATTAATCCACCGCTCAGCAATCCTCAACCTTGGCTTTTAGGGTGGTGGTGGTGATGCTGGTAGCGGTGTTAGGTGGAGGAGATAAGGGTGGTGGAGGTAGTGGTGGGGGTGTTGATGGTGTTGATTGTGGGTATTGATTATGGGGTGGGGGTAATGGTGTTGGTAGTGATGGTGGTGATTGTGGAGATGGTGGTGGTTGGTGATAATGGTGGTGGGGGTGTTGGGGTTTAAGGTGGTGGTGGGGGTGGAAGGTACAAACCAGTGTTATTGGGACATAAAAGAGGCCTTGTGTTTGCTTGGCTGAGTGGGAACTGAGATTCTTGGAGGAGTCGGGGGAGAGGGAGACGCGAGAGATGAATGAAGCTGGTAATTCTGTTCGTGTTCATGTGTTCGCGGACTGTGAATGCAATAACGCTATATAAACCCTACAAGAGGACTTTTAGTTGAATATATGAAAGGCAGCAATTGTGTTGGTAGATGAATGGTGCATAATAAATATGCTGGGTTTACTAAAGCAGGTTAGGAGAGGAAACGAGTGATGTAGCCTATATTGAAAGGTTGATTCCATAGCTCTAGACAAGCATCGTGATTAGCTTAGTACAATAAGAAGTGATGTATGTGCATGTGTGTGTTCTAATACGTAGGATTGTGAACACAAAAATGGCATTCCCACACGCATGAATACCGGTACATTAAAAAGCTACCCCCATCACAATCTAAATTTAGGTCGAGCGGAGAGGTTTGAGGCTCAAGGAATTAGTGGGACACTGAGATAAGGAGGGGTGGGAGGGGGGAGGCAAACAGGGATGCATGGTGGGGTGAATGGTGGGAAGGGGAGGAGAGGGGGCACGGAGGGGTGCAGAGAAGGAGGGGTAGGGGCGGCGCGGTAGGGGATCCGATGTATGAATGAGGTAAGGAAGGAAGGAAGGATCTAAGAAAGGAAGGAACCAAGGAAGGACCTCTCGTGAAAGAAAAGGACGGCAGGAGGCCAACAGGCAGGTGGGATTCTTCTAGGTGTATATACAGGTAGATCTTGGGTTGGTTGGGACAATTCTTTAAGGGGAGGTGTTTAGTTTCCTCCCTAAACTTCCATCAAGCTTAAAATTACACTCCCTAGACCCCCTTTCAAGATACATTTGTACATTTTTCGGTAGAAAAATTTCCCGGCTGAAAGCCGGTTCCTCTTAAATTACAGGCTCGCTAGCGGTCGCCCAGGTTTTTACTATAAATAGGGAACACCTAACAATGGCACGAAAGGTCTTAAAAAAATGCAGAACAGCAGAAATGGGTCGAAGGTTCTTAAAATTGTCAAAATAATGGGGCGAAAGTCTTAACATTAGAAAAGCAATGGGGCTAAAGATGAGGGAGAAAGGAGTCAAGACAAAAATCCCTCAAGTGGAGACCTCCCCTTAAGAGACCTATAGAAAGCTGCACTCGAGCGGAGTATTGTAGTGGAACGATTAGGATTGGTTATAATTGATCTTATAGCCTGCCATGCCTAGAGCCTTACTGATCACGTTATTGTAATATAACTGACGGCAAAACCGGCTAAAACTCCTTATTCCTAAGATGTGGGTGATGATCTGATATGAGTTTAAACCTTGTCAGTCAGTTGAATTTGCGAGGTCGACTCTCGCTTGGTACCGTACCGTAACTAAAATCTGTAACAAATTCCAACCAACCTCAACCATACCATTGTGATATGATTAGTTTGTGTACCATGTTAGTGTCCAACCCCCTGAAGTGGTATCTCTCATCCTTCATCAGCTTACCTGGGCCATGAGGGAGGGCAGCAGAGAGGGAGGTGGGAAAGATGAGACACAGAAGAGTATGGGAGAGAAGAAGGGGAGAGAAGCGGGCAAGAAGAAAGGGGGGGGGGGGGGGGGGAGAACGGGGGGGGGGGAGAAAGGAAAGAAACGGAATGAAAAGTAGGAAAGTAAGAATCTAAACAGGGAGGGGAGGCTGGAGGGAAAATAAATAAAATAAGGAAGACAAGGAAATGCAATAATTAGAGTGAGATAAAGAAATTTGAAATAAGAAACAATAAATCAAATGGAATAGGAAGGGTATTAGATGGGTGATACCTATACTGAACGAAGTGGCGAGGTAGAAAAACACTTAATCTATATTTTATTATTTTCACCACAACACCAAACACCCCCAATGAAATTAATTAAAGTATATATGATCCGCCAGGATTCGAACCCGGGTTATCACACACAGATGTTTGCCACCTTAACCATTACACCACCAGGACGGTTGAAGGAATAAGAACAGGGTTAAGGGGA
The DNA here is from genome assembly GCA_032716605.1 of Paralithodes platypus. NCBI lineage: Eukaryota > Metazoa > Arthropoda > Malacostraca > Decapoda > Lithodidae > Paralithodes > Paralithodes platypus. The sequence goes on from CM064540.1 coordinate 3,936, forward strand.
GATATCCACTTGAGGGATTTTTTTCTAGACCCCCCTCTCTCCCCCATGTTTAGCCCCATTGCTTTTGAGATTTTAAGACATTCACCCCATTAGTTTGGCGATTTTAAGAACCCTCGCCCCATTTCTGTCAATTTTAAGACCATTCGTGCCATTTAGGTGTCGTTTTTTTCTGGGCGAGCGATAGCGAGCCTGTAATTTAAGGGGAATCGGCCTCTGGCCGGGACATTTTTCTACCGAAAAATGTACAAATTTATCTTGAAAGTGGGTCTAGGGGGAGTAATTTTAAGTTTGATGGAGGTCTAGGGAATCTACTAAAAACCTCCCCTTAAGCTAGACATGTGTATGGAGAAAAAAAAAAGGCATGGGATGAGGTAGAAAGAGATTGAGGGGAGGGAAGTGAGAGGTTGAGAGCTAGGCAAGGATAGGGGACAGTAATTGGGATAAATTAATTGACAGGAAATTTAGTAGGGTGAGAGGAAAGGGGATCGAGAATATGCACGGAGGGATCTTTCCTCCGGGGAAATATGAGATCAACAAGACGGGTTACTGAAGAAGAGGAGGAGGGAGAAGAAAGCTGAGGAGGAGGGAGAAGAAAGCTGAGGAGGAGGGAGAAGAAAGCTGAGGAGAAGGGAGAAGAAAGCTGAGGAGGAGGGAGAAGAAAGCTGAGGAGGAGGGAGAAGAAAGCTGAGGAGGAGAAAGCTAAGGAGGAGAGGGAAGCTGAGGAGTAGGAGAAGAAGAAAGCTAGGGAGGAGGAGGGGGAGAAAGCGAAGGAGGAGAGGGAAGCTGAGGAGTAGGAGAAGAAAGCTAGGGAGAAGGAGGGGGAGAAAGCGAAGGAGGAGAGGGAAGCTGAGGAGGAGGAGAAGAAAGCTAGGGAGAAGGAGGGGGAGAAAGCAGAAGTGAGGAGAAGAGGGAAGCGTGAGGAGGAGGAAGAAGGAAAGCTAGGGAGACGGAGGGGGGATGAAAGAGAATAGGAGGAGAGGGAAGCTGAGGAGTAGGAGAAGAAAGCTAGGGAGGAGAAGGAGGGGGAGAAAGCGAAGGAGGAGAGGGAAGCTGAGGAGTAGGAGAAGAAGAAAGCTAGGGAGGAGAAGGAGGGGGAGAAAGCGAAGGAGGAGAGGGAAGCTGAGGAGGAGGAGAAGAAGAAAACTAGGGAGGAGAAGGAAGACGAGTAGGTGGAGTAGCAGAGAAAAGCTGAAGAGGAGAAGAAAGCTGAGACGATGAAGGAACAAAGGAGCAAAGCTTGAGGAGATAGAGAAGAAGAAAGGATAGGTAGAGATACCGGTATGTTGGGTAAAGGAAATGATAATGAGGGATGCAAAGGTACAATTGGGGAACAAAGTCTTTACACACTGGGTATCATGGTTAAGAAAAGTCACCTATTAAAAAACCCTAGGTCGAACGGGTCTTTTATACTTTTTAAAAGACCTCCGTCTACGTATTGTGAAAAAATCGACATCCAAATAACAGGAGTCTTAATATTGACACAGTAATGGGGCGGAAGGTCTTCAATCGCAAAACTAATCGGGCGAACGTCTTAAGATATAAAATCTAATGTGGCTAAACATGAGGGAGAAGGGGGTCCAAATTTTTTGATTTTTTTTCACGGATAGCCTACTTCTTGAATGTTTTCAGTCGTACTTGTTGGGAGGTGGGGTAAATTGGAGGTAAAAGGCAGACGTGAGGGTGGGAGCCGGGGGGGGGGGGGGGGGACTGTAGGAAAAGGAGGAGGAGGAGGAGGGGGAGGGGAATATGAATGCCTCACCAAAGAAAACACACGAGACAAAAAAATGCTGGAAGAGAAACACTTGAGAGAGAGAGAAAACAAAAAAAACAAAAACAAAAAAAAAAAAAAAAAAAAATAAAAAAAACCAAAAAAAAACAAAACGAAAGAAAACACAGAAGGGAGGAGGAAACAAAAGCAAGGGGTTAAGGATAAACGAGCCCTCAAATGGGAAATGATAAATCGATATTGTAAGGAGAGAGGGAGGGAAAATGGAAAATTATACAATTAGGTAAACAGGAGAAAAGGAGAAAGGTTTGATACCCGCCAACACTACCTGCTATGACAGAACTACCATTATGGCTGTTTGTGTAAAACAATAACAGAGAGAGAGAGAGCGGGAGTGAGAGCAAGAAAAAATACAAGGAGGGAGACGACGAGAGAATGAGAGAGAGGAGAGGATGAGGAAAAGAGAGGACGAGAAGGAGAGAAGGGAGAGAGAGAAAGGGACAACAAAGAGAAAAAGAGAGAGAAGAGAGAGAGAGAGAGGAGAGAGAGAAGTGAGGAGAGACGTAGAAGAGAGAGAGAGAGGGTTTGAGAGACGAGGACGTCGAGAGAAGGATTGTCGGAACACGAGAGTGAGAGGGAAGAGGAGGAGAGAGGTGTGAGAGATGACGAGGCGCCGAGAGAGGATGAGATGTGGATGAGGGGATGGCGGGAGAGAATGGGAGAGAGAACCATATGGTGGACGTGGTAGGAGCGTAGAGGGAGAAGTGTGGGGGAGGGAGACGGGGAGAGGGAGGAGAGAGAGACTTAGGGCGCGAGAGGAGGATGTGACGGGGACGCGGGGGCAGAGATGTGGCGGTCTGAGGGAGAGAGGGTGATATTTGAGGAGAGAGGGGGGAGAGATGATGAGAGAGAAGGAGCGAGAGAGAGTGAGAGAGAGTGGGAGAGTGGAGAGAGGGAGAGGAGTGAGGAAGTGGAGAGAGAGAGAGAGAGGGACGAGAGAGAGAAGAGAGGAGAGGAGCGAGAGAGAGAGCGAAGAGAGAGACGAGATGGAAGATGAACGAGAGAGAGAGAGAGAGAGAGAGAGAGAGAGAGAGAGAGAGAGCATTGTGTGAGTGAGAGAGGGAGGTGGTAAACAATGAGTCCGCTGACCATCCTCCACCCCTGCTGACCCTCACAAAGACAGGCACACAAACACACTCACAAACACACTCTGAATCCATCTATCTATTTATCTGTCTATCTCAATGTAAATCCTTCATAATTTTGCCATTCAATCATAGATCAAGTTTGCTCTCACTCTCTCGACAAATTTAGAATTGGATGAGGAAAATTAACAAACCTGATAGAATGATTGACATTGAGTAACTGTGAGTTATCATGTACATACATACCTTGTACCGGTAACTCAAATACTTGTTTCATTAAGCAAGTTCTGTTAAGGGGAGGTATTTAGTTTGTTCCCTAGACCTCAATCAAGCTTAAAATTACATCCCCTGGAGTCTCTTTCAAGATAAATTTGTACATTTTTCGGTAGAAAAATTTCCCGGCCGAAGGCCGGTTCCTCTTAAATTACAGGCTCGCTATCGCTCGCCAGGATAAAATCGACACCTGAATTGCACGAAAGGTCTTAATATGGGGTGAAAGTTCTTAAAATCGCCAAACTAATGGGGCAAACGTTTTATAATATCAAAAGCAATGGGGCTAAACATGAGGGAGAAAGGGGTCAAGAAAAAAATCCCTCATGTGGAGACCTACCCCTTAACACATGTAGACAAACATGGAGTTATATATATTTCAAGAACGGACAGTTAAATGGAATAATTACCGGTATCTCAAGAACGGACAGTTAAATGGAATAATTACCGGTATCTCAAGAACGGACAGTTAAATGGAATAATTACCGGTATCTCAAGAACGGACATTTAAATGGAATAATTACCGGTATTCAAGAACGGACAGTTTAAATGGAATAATTACCGGTATCTCAAGAACGGACAGTTAAATGGAATAATTACCGGTATCTCAAGAACGGACAGTTAAATGGAATAATTACCGGTATCTCAAGAACGGACAGTTAAATGGAATAATTACCGGTATCTCAAGAACGGACAGTTAAATGGAATAATTACCGGTATCTCAAGAACGGACAGTTAAATGGAATAATTACCGGTATCTCAAGAACGGACAGTTAAATGGAATAATTACCGGTATCTCAAGAACGGACAGTTAAATGGAATAATTACCGGTATCTCAAGAACGGACAGTTAAATGGAATAATTACCGGTATCTCAAGAACGGACAGTTAAATGGAATAATTACCGGTATCTCAAGAACGGTGGAGAACTTCAAACTGAAAATAGGTAGATAGGCTATCCGGTATTTCGGCTATTATGCACATGCCGGGGTCATTAAGGGGCAGATTGCCACTTGAGGGATTTTTGTCTTTACCCCTTCCTCCCTCATGTTTAGCCCCATTGCTTTTGAGATTTTAAGACGTTCGCCCCATTAGTTTGGCGATTTTAAGAACTTTCACCCCATTTATGTCACTTTTAAGACCTGTCGTCCCATTTAGGTGTCAATTTTTCCCTGGCGAGCGATAGCGAGCCTGTAATTTAAGAGGAACCGGCCTTCAGCCGGGACATTTTTCTACCGAAAAATGTACAAATTTATCTTGAAAGGGGGTGTAATTGGAAGTCTAGGAAACACACTAAAAACCTCCCCTTAACTAGGCAGGCGAAATAAACATAAAAGGACAAAAATCTGTGTTTTGATTACACAGAAGACATACACACACACATAGAGATCAATAATACACAGATATAAAATACTGCAAATATAAATACAATGGTCAATTTTACTATAGGGGCCGTGATACCAGGCGGCTTCTTGTAGCACACTCTCACTCACACTCTCACTCACTCACTCTCTCTCTCTCTCTCTTATTTGATATCCATTTCTTCCAATTTCCTGCATTTAGGTTCTGCTGTAGCTACTAGCAATTTGTCATGACCACCTATATCGCTTAGATCGGAAGCTCTGCGTGGTCAGTGATTCTATGTTAATCTAATTCTAGGTAAATATCTCTCCCTATCACACACTCTCTCACACACACCCACACCCCCACCCACACACACACTCTCTCTCTGATGGCAGGTATGATAAGGCAAAGACCCTCGCCTTAATGTCCTACCATGCACGCGACCTCTCTCTCTCTCTCTCACACACACACACCCACACTCTCTCTGATGGCAGGTATGATAAGGTAAAGACCCTCGCCTTAATGTCCTACCCTGCACGCGACCTCTCTCTCTCTCACACACACACACACACACACACACACACACACACACACTCTCTCTCTCTGATGGCAGGTATGATAAGGTAAAGACCCTCGCCTTAATTGTCCTACCGTGCACGCGACCTCTCTCTCCACCCCTTTCGACTCTTTTCTATCATATTTCTATTTGTCTCGTCTCAAGTGCTTAGGATTCACAATGACTACCTTATATTACTGTCATGTTATGTATGTGCTTGCTTGTTCTTATATGCGAGTTATTAGACTAGGCTTTATTACACGCATATTATTGTGTTGTCTTTAATTGAGCTATAAACAGTATACCGGTATATATTTGTTATCATTTTGGTTAAGATTAGTTTACTGCAACATTTACATTTTTAACATCCATTTGGACTTCTTCGTTTTCTCAATAATTTTGGATAATGTATTTTTTTGTTATAGCTAAGGTATTGATTTTGCTCTGTACATGTCTAGTCGGACATACTCACTCACTCACTCTCTCTCTCTCTCTCTCTCTCTCCCTTGTTTACCCTTTGCCCTCCAGTTCTATTTGTCGTCTACAAGGTCCCTTTGCCGCCCCAAAGCCCTTTTATTTATTTCGGAAGATGTATTTATCCTAAGGTAAATACTCCCAGATCCCACCTGGCTTAAGTACCGTACACCTCTCTCTCTTCTTCTTCGCTAATTTATCTTTCACATTCCCTTACGTAAGAGTTTGTTATCTCTACTAGACTTAAATTATGGCCACCGAGCCGGGATCGTAAGGTAATCGTGGCCAGTGTATGTATGTAAGTCAAATGATCTCATTCACACACTCCTAGGCACATATCCACACCCGCCCACCACATCTTGTCTATTGAAGTACGGTATGTGTCCCCATATGTCTGTGCGTGTGCATTTCAATGTTTCACGTGCGTCATACACAAACTAAAAAGTCAATATAGCCTATGCAAGTTTTCTGTGGATGGAATAAGTGAGAATTTATGTATGTAGGCTAATCCGTAATGCAAATGAATTAGTTATAAAGATTATATGCGTGTATGTGTGAATGAAAAATAACTGTGAATGGAAGTATGCATGAGTTTGCAAACAAAAAATGAGAGAGAGAGAGAGAGAGAGAGAGAGAGAGAGAGAGAGAGAGAGAGAGAGAGAGAGAGAGAGAGAGAGAGAGAGAGAGAGAGAGAGAGAGAGAGAGAGAGAGAGAGAGAGAGAGAGAGAGAGAGAGTAGCTGCCTGTGATTATGTGTCAGTGCTCGAGACATCTTTACATCATAGTCTCATAGAGCATCTTTATCACTGGCCCACATACCACATTTAATACTCCAGAACCGAATACAAACCCAGCTCAACGCATCACGAAATCCTCAACTAACCACGTCACGCTCTAGCACAACACAGCAACGTAACCATAACCTAAAACCATACCGATCATAACAACATATCACAAAATTCTCTATTAACCACATCACGCCCTAATACAACACAAACATCATAACACAAAGCCATATATCACTCCCAACAAGCCAGTAGAACGTATCAGCTTATCATAATACGGTACCCTACAACACCACGTCACTAATCAGCCAATATAACACCAATAACATCCTAGAGCAGCACAGTACAACATCACAACATCCCAAACACAGTACCGGTACACCACAACACCATACAACGCCACCTAACGAGTCCGTCAATATATCAACAACACAACATTCCAAACACAGTACCGGTACACCACAACACCCTACAACGAGTCAGCACAATATAACACCATCATAACAGCATAACACAGCAGAACACAGGTGAACTTGCCACAACAACAGGAAGTGCGGATTGGTTATGACAACTGAACAGTGAGGCAGCAACTATGAACAAACAACAAATACATACAGTGATGCATAGGCTAACTATAACAGGAAGGGCATGGTAGGGTTAATACGACAGACCATAAGTAAATTATATATATTATACTGTTTGTATGACTACAGTAGGTATATGATATATAATTAATTAATCTATTTAGTTATTATCCAATGAAACTAAACACCCTAATTATTAGGCTACCATCCGAATACATGGGAATATGATTTAACTAACACGTAAAAAGCTATCTAAATCGAGGAACAACCTCAAATATCAAAGGACAAGATATTTTGAGCTTTTTGGTGAAATAGGAGTCTGTGCTCGGGATTGGGTTTACTGGAGTTCCCACGAAGCTATGAGTGTGACCCCGCGGTGCTGACCCTTCCTGACCTGACCTGTCGTAGGGCCCAATAAGAAGTACGGTACCGGTACCGTTAGTCCTACGTAGACGTAGGCCTAGTGCTGTTTGATGTATTGTGTGTTCCTGATGTGATCTCGTTGTGCCAGTGTTAAATAATAATAATAATAATAATAATAATAATAATAATAATAATGTTTCAATTCTACATACATTTAATTTGACAGATGCTGTGTTTCTGATTTTGATCGCCCTCCAAAGAACTATTCGTCTCCATTCATTCATTAACTTAACCTCACATGCTTCAAAATTGTTCATAATAAATATGTTTCCTGAAAATATCTGGGGTGAAGTCCTTCCAATATTGTCAAGTTAAGTAAAAAGGGTGAATGTAAAATATAGGTCTGAATAACGGACAGTCCAGCAACGCCTATGTGTTTGAGTTTCTCTAAAGACAGACATGGTGAAAAGTTTAATATTTAATACATTTTATAGTGACCCTCTCGACACAGTGACAGCTTTTGACCTCTCCTGTTGACCCTTTCTGTTGACCTAGGCTGACCCCACATCACACTTCAAGAGACCTCAAGGGCCATCCACGTTCCTTCGATGTTTACCGTTCTTCGTTTTCTGTTCTTTTGTTTCCCGTTTTTTTTTTTTTCGTTTTGATGGGGTGGTAAATAAAATGGTAAATCGTTTTGTCACTGCCCACTCAATAGTTTTCTTTCCTGTACAAACGTTATCCTCTTCTCTCCCCTTCTCTCTCTCTCTCTCTCTCATTGGTGCCTCCTAATAGGCTATTTGATATACCGGTAGTAACTTGTCATTTTCAACAATACATTAATTAGGTTTATTTTAATTAGACGCAATATCTGCCTACCAAAAAGCCGATATATGAAGCTCTAATTATATCAGAAACTTGGTATGGAAATTTGTACTTTATACATACCGGTACCGGTAACAAACAATACACTTATATTTCTCATTTAATCAACAAATCTATTTCATACTATATAAATTAAATCAAAAGTAATATACACGTTGTGAAAGTAATTGCCTACATAAAAGCGAAAAGAGGAACACACTACGTGGAATCAATTTCCCTCTATATAGGCCTAAGCTTAACAAAAATCTATTACATTAACAATCCTCCATCAAATCTCACTTAAGCTGATCCTTATCGCGCCTTTTCTTTGAGGCACCGGGTAAATCCAGTTCAATTATTACTCCAAAGAATTATTTATACCCGAATTAGCAGGCCATAATGAATCCCTCCCAAATCCCCGGGCCGATCTCACCCCCTTCCTTTATCAACCCTTCGCACAGGAACCCCTGAAGAAAGAATTAACACGATGGCACACGACCGATATTTCGGGCAATTTCTGATTGGCAACGTCTTTCCGGTATCATTAAAAAAATCTGAAAGCTTAAGCTAAAAATAATGAGCAAAAACTCTGCGAAAGAAGGCTTGACCATTACCTTTTGCATAGGTAGGTATCGGAAACTAGATTGAAGGTAGATGTATGATACGTGCCGGAATTCTTATAAATCTTTAGCTCCGAGGTCGCCAGATCAGAATTGCCGATAACAATGGACGGAAAGGGTGGTCGTGTGGCTCTCCTATTATGCCTCAGCACCGGAACCCCTTGTGAAAGGATTAGCCCTCCCTCGGGGACGGATCTCTACAATACCAAGTGTGGACAGTATTTATTTTAAAAAGTACAGCTGTGGCCAATAATATGTGGACATTGTTTGAGGCACAATTATGAATTTAAGATACACTGGCGAATAGTAAACTGCTTGCGGCCCACACATCAACAAATCATATTGCTGACCTTCAATAGTTAATGTTCACTATCCTCTTGTGTGTTCAAATATTTCTGACCACGACTGTACACTCAGACTCCAGTGATCGCTGAATTCTTTACGGGGAAATTGTGTAAATCCAAGACAAATTCACGCCAACTTGACAATAGTAGGTCTATGGCCTAAATGGAAGATCTTAAATTGTGTTCTGTAATGGATAATTATTGTTGAGATTCAGTGTTCCATCTTCAGGTGAAAGAATGTACCGGTATCACGAAGGTTGTAGACGAACTTTTGAATCCAACTTTAGCGATAGGCTATAACCCTGATTGCTAGGTTAGTGTTTCGTATAGGCCTACTCTTTGATGACTTTGTTAAACTTATCTAAACTTAGCTTGTTCTATCTAATCCCATATTACAGATTAAAGGAGACGAGAGATTGAAGTTCAACAGTTGATTCCCCCAAGCTAGACATACAATAAACGGTACATGAAATGCTCAAACAACTAGGCTATATCCTAAACATAAAATGGAGAATAAATTACCCAACCACATATTCTCCAAAGTCAGAGATGATAGGAAGGGTGCGGGAGACAAATGTTCACTCACACACCGTAGGCTACTTCCAAAGGATAGAGAATGAACACGGAATTAAACATGAAATGTTCAACCACTTATTTTCCCAGTTAAAAAAAAAAAAAAAAAAAAAAAAAAAAAAAAAAAAAAAAAGGCGTAGCCTAGGCCTATTGGAGATAAACTCGCAACCACCTAGGCCTAATCTAATTCCCAACGTTATAAATAAAATTAGATGCAGTACAAAAGATCATATTACTCAACCACCTATACATACATAGCCACGTAACCTTAATTCCCAGTTAGAAAAAAAAAAAAAAAAAGTACAGTAGATTAAATTATTCAACCATCTAGCCTAATTCCCAAGGTTAGAAATAAAAGGTGAGGTACAGTAGATTAAATTACTTGGGCAGCCATTCCCACGGTTGTTCTGAAGGCCCTGCTCACTAGGCTATGCATGCATGTGTGGGAGAACTGCTGACAGAACCCCTGGCCCCAGCACCCCTCAGGCACCACACCACCAAACAAGGCACTTCTGCTTGCCTGTATTGCTTCATCAGTCTGATAGCCTCCAGGGTATAACACATTCATAATTCATAATGAATATGTAACCATGTAAATCTTTGAACATAGGCTACATATCCAAATTCTGAAATATTGGGGATATTTAATAACAATGGCATAAACCTGTCTGAGTTCGATACAGATTGAAATGGGTATACTTTAAGACTAAGTTATATTGGTGTATGACTGTACATTATGTGCTTCACGTCGACCATGTCTGGCATCAAATAATGACCCCAGGAAGTAAGGTTATCAAGTATTATGCATGCACTACATAAATTAGTTATTATAATTATTCCTCGACACAGACATAACAAAAATAAAAACAAAAATAGAAAAATCGACCCTCCTCACCTCTGTATCAACTAAGCATAGCCTACTTCACCATCTTCAGTTGTTCTCGGTGTTCTTGGCCACCGATATCAAAATACAGTATAGCCTAGGCTACGCTATAAAATGCAAACGAGTCGCGTGGTGAGAAAGACAGTAGGCTAGGCTACCGGTACACAATTCACAAGACACAAGTAGCCTATAATTACAAGTTTTGAAACCATGAATGGCTTCATAATTTAGTGAAGGTAGGCTAACTGTAAAGATATTCAAAATTTACGATAAATAGGCCTAGGCTATTGAATTATATCCATGAAGAGTATTAGGCTAACCCCTAACTTCAATATTTTGAAGATTCGTGGTATTAAAATAACATTAAACCGATTCGTCCACCTTAATGACTAAATAGAGCATACTGTAAAGTGTAGCCTAAATAACTAATTACTTGGGAGTTAGGCCTATATTTAGTAGGCCTAGTTGTTAGTGTAGCAACTACATAGCCTAGACGGTGATTGCTTATTTGACATTTCACAGATCGGCTTTATGTTTAATAAATAACCCTTTACAATCAATATTCTATATTATCTACAAACATTGATAAATATATACTCACAGTGTGGCCGCTGGGTCTTGTAGAGTGGGTAAATATCCTCGAATTAGTAAGGTGCGATTATACAAATCCTGGTACTGTACTGTATATGAATCACAAACAAAAACAAACTTCTATATAATGCATCACCAGCACATTATCATCACTCATCCATCAACAACACCATCATCATCTCTCACTAATAGGACACATGGATGGATAATCAATTGTACGCGAGACACGAGAATCACCGTAGGCACATGAGGACGATGAATCACTGCTGGCAGACGAATCACGGCGGTGGGAGAATTCGGTGCGAGTTCCCGGACCGACACTTGGCGATTGAGGTCCGCTAGAGAGGAGTAGTGAGAGACGCGCCCTCAGGTTGCCATCTCATGTAATTTGCTTGTTGTTTTTTAGCCTCCCCCCCCCCCCCCCTCGCCTTGCCTCGCTTCCCTACCCCGTATTGTAGATTACTCCTAATGCCCCAGATATGTTAATACTTAGTTGTTCAAGACATAGGTGTACTGGAATTAGTGAGAGAGGTTTTGTGGACTGGAGTAAAGGTTTTCATAGGGTACTGGCGAGGCACGTTGGCCACCTGTTCCCCTAGTCTGTATCCCCGGCCTTGGAGAAGTTGGAGGGAAACAGCTGGGATCCCAAACTCGACTTTAAAAAGTGACGAGATGCATGACGGCCGTCTGATTTCTGGTCACCATTGGATATTAATATTTATCACGTAATTTTCTTTCGGTGTGTGACGTAGTGTGCTTTTTGTGAAGCTTCGTTTGGGAAATTTATTTACAAGGCCAGCATGAAAGGATGAATGGGGACGAGCGAAGGAGAGTTGAAATGCTCTAATATGATGGGTAGCCTATTCATAATTTACCTTGTTTTGTTGTTGTCATGTGTGTATTTTGTTGCTAAATTTTGTGATATCGCATCGTTCTTTGGGCTAGTGTGGGAGGATGGATGAGAGAGAGTGAGAGTTAGTGAGTGAGGGGGAGTTTAAATGGAAAGGGAAGGAGGTTGGTGAACAAAGGGAGGGAAAGAAGAGACGGTTTAGGTTCTCGAGAGGGGGAGGGTGGGAAGGAGAGAGGGTCGAAGGAAGGAGGAGGGAGCTGAGTGTCGGAAGAGAGAGAGGGGGGGGGGGGGGTTGTAAATGTAAGTTAGGGAGGAGTCATGCACTACTTCTTTTTTTCTTTCACAAGCTGATTTAGTTGCATAACGGGGCAAATCCCAAATTATGTTTATGATGGTCCAGTGATCTATTGAGAGATAAAGAACCCGTAAGTGAAGAGATGTAATAGACGTGATAGAGAAGATATGCATTTTTGTACAAGGAAGCACATGCCTACATGCAAGAAAAGGTGGCCGAATATCAAGTGAAAATAAGTGTTATCAAAATACTGTATTCATAAAAAAATGATATGCTCGTTAGATTACGTAGGGTTATACTATAGTCTAGTCGCTGTAAGTAGGCGAGAAATCATTACCCCTAACCTCTGTAACTCAAAAAAGGACTAGAGTAATCGAGCTAATATTTCTACCATTTGGGAAGAGTTAGTCAAGGAATAGATGTTGAAACCTACAGCCAATTTGCACTAGCCCTTTTTTAGTTACAGAGGATTGAAGTCATGGTTTCTAGCCTACTTGCAGTGAAGAGACTATATATCACTTGCCTCTTTTCCTCGTTCTCACCCCTTACTCTCTTCTCTGGATTTGTTTTTGGCTGGAGCATGGTTGTTTTCTTTATCATTTTCCTTCATTATACAAGGGCTTCATTATATACAGTAGAGTTATTAGGCATGGCGGGGCAGGAAGGAACGATACACTAGGGGGAGCCTGGGATTAGCATGGGGGGGGTGATGGGGCCATGGGTGAGGCAAGCAAGGGTGGCAAACAAAACACCAATTCCCCCTTTTTAGTCACTAGTAATATATGTATAGTCAATTATGTGTTTCACTATTCCTATTGTGTGTGTTTGGAAGTGGTAAAATGGCCAACTCCGTGTAAGGTTTCCTATATATTCTTCCTAGTTTGGCACCCTGGATTTGAGGCGATTAACCCCTTCTGTACCGGCGACGTTCTTTTCACTTTATTTTGGCTGCTATTAGACGATTGTATTCAGCTTAGGAAGGACGTCTACCCATTAAAAAGCTGCAGACTATCTCAACTAATCCTTTTAGCTACCATATATCCTTCCTAAGCTACATAAAACCGTCTAAATGTAGCTGAAATCAAATCCAAAAGACGTCACCGATACTGAAGGGGTTAGATACCGTTAGAGGATAGCCTGGGTGGGCATAAAACGTTAGGGGGGGGGGGGGGGGGGCGTTGAGGCTATGGTGGAGGTCGTCACAGAACAAGGGACTGGAGTTCTTGAAAAGAGGCTCCAGTCTTGCAACTATTCTTGACTTACAGTGTGCTGGCTTAATAATCCAATAGGGTTGATAGCCTCAAGTCCTATTTTAACAAAATAAGTCACAGAATAGCCAGGGAGGGCTTTGGATGAATGTTATATGACGGAAATGTGTACAACCACCTACAGTGAAAAATGGTAACTATTTTCTTGAATAATGCTTTCATTAATTGGAGGAGTTTGGTGTTGTGGTGAAATTAATACAATGTAGATAATTCTAACAATGATGAAATATTTTCAAACATTCCCTTCAAACACATGACCGAGTTAGTGTTTTCCCTCAATCAACATTAATGGTCTTAGGTTTATCATATTCATATCGCATTGCACCAGCTATTTGTGCAGGCGAGCGTATAGCCTGTGTGCCAAAGTTCCACGTGCTCCACCTGGTCATGTCATCAGTTGCGGTTAACGTAGCAATGGTTGGTAATTAGTGTGCTTTTGGTTTCCACACGGTCAAAGCAATAATCCTCTCCCGGTGATAACCAACAGAATTTTCAAATATATGCATTCGATCATATCTGTTGCAAAATCTCACCACTTGGCGAACCAGGCAGAACTGTTACCACCGGTACAACCACTCATCAACATTTGTGGACCTCTTGGGATTTAATTTTGCAAGTATAGCCATCGGGCTTAGATCATGGTTGAACCTAATTTATTTAATGCAGAGAAACACGCGAATTACTGGTTAATTAATGTCAAAATTCCCATCATATATTAGTGGATAAACCTATATTGCATACTAATGTTATAAACATAACAGTGTACGAGTGGGTTAGTTGACGGTAAAGGGTATAAACCTATATTGCATACTAATGTTATAAACATAACAGTGTACGAGTGGGTTAGTTGACGGTAAAGGGTATAAACCTATATTGCATACTAATGTTATAAACATAACAGTGTACGAGTGGGTTAGTTGACGGTAAAGGGTATAAACCTATATTGCATACTAATGTTATAAACATAACAGTGTACGAGTGGGTTAGTTGACGGTAAAGGGTATAAACCTATATTGCATACTAATGTTATAAACATAACAGTGTACGAGTGGGTTAGTTGACGGTAAAGGATATAAGACGGTTATGAGCCAGCCTGATTATACAATGACGTGGACATAAAATGTGACGGGTAAAAATCTATTAAGTTAATGACGTTGGGAAGAGTTAAGTGTTTTAATGGTTTGCCTGGAGGGTGAATGGGACGATCCAAATATGATGATAACACAATATTGCTATAAACATACGTGGTGTAACTTTCATGGAGAGTGTGGATAGGATAAATATATGATGTGTTTATAGACATAGCGAGACTGAGATAACAGAAAGGCGGTTGTAGTAGGCTGAGGATGAAGTAAACATAAATTCCTTGGTAGCAGTCAGGGCTATAGTGTATTTTTGTTCCAGCTGATCGTAAATTGAATCTCTTACTAGCTGATTTCTCGATACTTAATGGAAATATATGAAACTACTATGGCTGTGTGTCATATTAAGGCCAAGTTTTCAGAATAACCATCATCTTTCGCTACAAAATCTACCTTATAGCTGAGTAACAAAGATAGAAACATGACAATTTAGGCTCAGCTGGAAAAAAATAGGCTATAACTATATGAGTGTAGGAGAGGCGAGGCCCGATAACTTTCAGTCTTCTACTGTACTTCTCACTTCTCAGCTTGTTCTTCCTCTGTCCAATTGCTCTTCTTTCCTACTTTACTCCAGCCATCTGGTCTGGAGGAGTGAGTGTAACAGGAACACAAAACTTACTAGGTAACATTGTATGTTATTTAGAAGGTAGTGTTCGAACTAACAAAAGAGAAGTTGGTGACTGTACGGATCAACCAGATGATTATTTCAACCAGTCAATGTCGACCAGAAATGTTAGGTATGGTTTCCTTGGCTTTGGTTGGGTTGGTTGATATTTACTTGTTTAAAATTATGTTCTATTGGTAAAGCTTACATATAGATAACTTATGTGATGTGTATAAATATGGTGTAGTAATCTAGTGTGGCAGAGATGAAGTAATCACACCTTAAAGCTCCACTGGCATCATCTGCAGGGTGGGCCAAAATTCTCCACACATAGGAGTAATAAACATATTTTCAAAATACTGTAACTTTACTTACAAAATATGCTCTATATGGCTGCCTTTACTTTATAGTCACATTCGGATGCGTCTCTCTCACTCATGGCGGACTCGCATTAAAAACATCTGGTGCTATGCGAGCAATGGCATTGCGAATTTTTATTTTTCCTATGTATAGAGACTGTTGGCCCACCCTGTAGTACGAAACATGACATACCCAACATTTCAAAGCTTCATTCGATAATCTCGGGGCCTGTCAAGAGTTACATACTATTGACAGCCTACAGTTTCTAGGTTGATACATAGAATAAAAGATAAACAAAATTAACGGAGAAAGTTATAGGCTATACGGTTCTTGGTCTAGTGAAAAAGTTAGTGATTGATGATACGTGGTGTTATACTAGATGTGTCTAAGATGGTTGTTGTTGTTGTTGTGAGACACTTTGTGGTTGGTCATGTCTGGTATATGGTGTGTTGGAGATGACTGTGATGAAGTTTGTGGTTATAGGCGAAGTGTCTGGTATGTTGTGTTGTGTTGGAGATAATTGATAATTTGTTGAAGGTTGTGGTCGAAGTTTGTAGTTATGCGGTGTTGTAGCTGTCTGGAGCTGGGTTGAAATTAGTTGTCGTGGTCGCAAGGTTTAGTTAATGTTGTGTTTGGTGTTGCTTGGTGAAGCCTGAAGGGAAGAGGCGTTATGGTGGTGAGGTGACGACGTGACGGGATGTTGGTGCCAAAGATGGATGGTGGGTTTGGTGATGTGGTGGTGGGGTTTTACACACGGTTACCCCTTTCTTTTGGTGGTGCTTAAATATAGTGTTCTGGTGATGTGATAGTGTGGTGGGGTTAATTTATGTGCTGGTGCGATGTATGTGACTTTTTTGTTAATGGTGCGATAATGTGATGGCTGGTGTTACTTTGGATGGTTGAGATCTGGAGTAGTGGTTTCGTTATATCTGGTGACGTTATGGTTGTATTGTAGTGTACTGTATTGTAGTGTACTGTATATGATGTGGTTAACGAAGCACCGGTATTCTAGTCACGTGATAATGGCTGGTATGGTTGATTTTGTGATGTTCCTTCGTGTGGTGGTGCATGGTGATGGTGTGTGTGTAGTGATGGTGGTGTCTGTTGTTGTGGTTGTGGTGGTGGTGATGGTGTCTGGTGAGAGGTAAAGGCAGGGTCGGGTGGCTCTCTCTCTCTGTCTCTCTCTCTCTCTCTCTCTCTCTCTCTCTCTCTCTCTCTCTCTCTCTCTCTCTCTCTCATGTGTGTGTTCAATGTTTGATTGTCCTCATCTTTCTCATAATTATATTTACTAAATTAATGACTATCAGTTGCTTGCAGGTGCCAATGGTATGAACCGATTTTAAAGGTTATAATAATAATTGTACTGCATATACATATCAATTGGATGCAAAGAGATAGTGAATAATTATGAATAGGATAATGCACCTGTAACTGGGGCGATGAAATTAATATACTTTAGTAAATCAGTAAACAATCAAAAAGCAAAAACAAATATATGAAACCACCTATTCAAGTACACACACAGACACACACACACGCACACACACACACACACACACACACACGCACACACACACTAATTCATGAATATAATCTATGGCACTGTCTGGGTTACGGACTTAAATCAATATTAGCGAGATCCCCCCCCCCCCCCCTCTCTCTCTCTCTCTCTCTCTCTCTCAGTAGGGTGAAGACCGTATAACCATCTTGCCTTTTTGAGACCATGTACTGTATATGTAGCCTATATGTATATGTATAATTGTATATGTATAAAAACAAAACTTGCATATAAAATGTCATGTAGCCTACGTATGCTATCTCAATAGAGTCAAATAAAATATAATCTCTCTCTCTCTCTCTCTCTCTCTCTCTCAGAAAGTAAATACACTAAATTTACCTACTTGTCTTAAGGGGAGATTTCCACTCGAGGGTCTTTTTTCTTGACCCCTTTCTCCCTCATGTCTAGCCCCCATTGCTTTTGAGATTTGAAGACGTTTGTCCCATTAGTTTGGTGATTTTAAGAATGTCCGCCCCATTCTGTCAATTTTAAGACCTTTCGTGCCATTTAGGTGTCGATTTTATCCTGGCGAGCGATAGCGAGCCTGTAATTTAAGAGTAATCGGCCTTCGGCCGGGACATTTTTCTACCGAAAAATGTACAAATTTATCTTGAAAAGGGGTCAAGGGGGTGAAATTTTAAGATTGCTGGAGGAGTAGGAAACAAACTAGAAACCTCCCCTTAAATAAAAGCAGATGCGCTCTTATCACTACTCTATTCGCTGTAAGTAGGCGAGAAATCATGACCTCTATCCTCTGTAACTCAAAAAAGGCTAGAGCAAATTGGCTGTAAATGTCCACATATATTCCTCGACTAACTCTTCCCAAATGGTAGAAATATTAGTTCGATTACTCAAGTCGTGTTTGAGTTACAGAGGGTAGAGGTCATGATTACTCGCCTACTTACAGCAAATAGACTATAGTAAGCACATTACCCACGATCGTGTTTGTGAAATATTGTATAAACGCCTCTTATATTTACAGTATATTAACCCCTTCTGTTCTGGTGACGGTTTTTGTATATATTATTTTAGCTATATTTAGACGATTGTGTGTAGTTTTATAATGATTACGTGCCCAAATATACATGATAGCAAGCAATACACTTTTCATAGCCAGTCCCTTCCTTTTAGTCATGATAGCGAGCAATACACTTTTCATAGCCAGTCCCTTCCTTTTAGTCATGATAGCGAGCAATACACTTTTCATAGCCAGTCCCTTCCTTTTAGTCATGATAGCGAGCAATACACTTTTCATAGCCAGTCCCTTCCTTTTAGTCATGATAGCGAGCAATAAACTTTTCATAGCCAGTCCCTTCCTTTTAGTCATGATAGCGAGCAATACACTTTTCATAGCCAGTCCCTTCCTTTTAGTCATGATAGCGAGCAATACACTTTGCATAGCCAGTCCCTTCCTTTTAGTCATGATAGCGAGCAATACACTTTTCATAGCCAGTCCCTTCCTTTTAGTCATGATAGCGAGCAATACACTTTCATAGCCAGTCCCTTCCTTTTAGTCATGATAGCGAGCAATACACTTTTCATAGCCAGTCCCTTCCTTTTAGTCATGATAGCGAGCAATACACTTTTCATAGCCAGTCCCTTCCTTTTAGTCATGATAGCGAGCAATAAACTTTTCATAGCCAGTCCCTTCCTTTTAGTCATGATAGCGAGCAATACACTTTTCATAGCCAGTCCCTTCCTTTTAGTCATGATAGCGAGCAATACACTTTGCATAGCCAGTCCCTTCCTTTTAGTCATGATAGCGAGCAATACACTTTTCATAGCCAGTCCCTTCCTTTTAGTCATGATAGCGAGCAATACACTTTTCATAGCCAGTCCCTTCCTTTTAGTCATGATAGCAAGCAATACACTTTTCAAAGCCAGTCCCTTCCTTTTAGTCATGATAGCGAGCAATACACTTTTCATAGCCAGTCCCTTCCTTTTAGTCATGATAGCGAGCAATACACTTTTCATAGCCAGTCCCTTCCTTTTAGTCATGATAGCAAGCAATACACTTTGCATAGCCAGTCCTTCCTTTTAGTCATGATAGCAAGCAATACACTTTGCATAGCCAGTCCCTTCCTTTTAGTCATGATAGCGAGCAATACACTTTTCATAGCCAGTCCCTTCCTTTTAGTCATGATAGCAAGCAATACACTTTGCATAGCCAGTCCCTTCCTTTTAGTCATGATAGCGAGCATACACTTTGCATAGCCAGTCCCTTCCTTTTAGTCATGATAGCGAGCAATACACTTTGCATAGCCAGTCCCTTCCTTTTAGTCATGATAGCGAGCAATAAACTTTGCATAGCCAGTCCCTTCCTTTTAGTCATGATAGCGAGCAATACACTTTGCATAGCCAGTCCCTTCCTTTTAGTCATGATAGCAAGCAATACACTTTTCATAGCCAGTCCCTTCCTTTTAGTCATGATAGCAAGCAATACACTTTTCATAGCCAGTCCCTTCCTTTTAGTCATGATAGCGAGCAATACACTTTGCATAGCCAGTCCCTTCCTTTTAGTTATGATAGCGAGCAATACACTTTTCATAGCCAGTCCCTTCCTTTTAGTCATGATAGCAAGCAATACACTTTTCAAAGCCAGTCCCTTCCTTTTAGTCATGATAGCAAGCAATACACTTTTCATAGCCAGTCCCTTCCTTTTAGTCATGATAGCGAGCAATACACTTTTCATAGCCAGTCCCTTCCTTTTAGTCATGATAGCGAGCAATACACTTTTCATAGCCAGTCCCTTCCTTTTAGTCATGATAGCAAGCAATACACTTTTCAAAGCCAGTCCCTTCCTTTTAGTCATGATAGCGAGCAATACACTTTTCATAGCCAGTCCCTTCCTTTTAGTCATGATAGCGAGCAATACACTTTTCATAGCCAGTCCCTTCCTTTTAGTCATGATAGCAAGCAATACACTTTGCATAGCCAGTCCCTTCCTTTTAGTCATGATAGCAAGCAATACACTTTGCATAGCCAGTCCCTTCCTTTTAGTCATGATAGCGAGCAATACACTTTTCATAGCCAGTCCCTTCCTTTTAGTCATGATAGCAAGCAATACACTTTGCATAGCCAGTCCCTTCCTTTTAGTCATGATAGCGAGCAATACACTTTGCATAGCCAGTCCCTTCCTTTTAGTCATGATAGCGAGCAATACACTTTGCATAGCCAGTCCCTTCCTTTTAGTCATGATAGCGAGCAATAAACTTTGCATAGCCAGTCCCTTCCTTTTAGTCATGATAGCGAGCAATACACTTTGCATAGCCAGTCCCTTCCTTTTAGTCATGATAGCAAGCAATACACTTTTCATAGCCAGTCCCTTCCTTTTAGTCATGATAGCAAGCAATACACTTTTCATAGCCAGTCCCTTCCTTTTAGTCATGATAGCGAGCAATACACTTTGCATAGCCAGTCCCTTCCTTTTAGTTATGATAGCGAGCAATACACTTTTCATAGCCAGTCCCTTCCTTTTAGTCATGATAGCAAGCAATACACTTTTCATAGCCAGTCCCTTCCTTTTAGTCATGATAGCGAGCAATACACTTTTCATAGCCAGTCCCTTCCTTTTAGTTATGATAGCGAGCAATACACTTTTCATAGCCAGTCCCTTCCTTTTAGTCATGATAGCAAGCAATACACTTTTCATAGCCAGTCCCTTCCTTTTAGTTATGATAGCGAGCAATACACTTTTCATAGCCAGTCCCTTCCTTTTAGTCATGATAGCAAGCAATACACTTTTCAAAGCCAGTCCCTTCCTTTTAGTCATGATAGCAAGCAATACACTTTTCAAAGCCAGTCCCTTCCTTTTAGTCATGATAGCGAGCAATACACTTTTCATAGCCAGTCCCTTCCTTTTAGTCATGATAGCAAGCAATACACTTTTCAAAGCCAGTCCCTTCCTTTTAGTCATGATAGCGAGCAATACACTTTGCATAGCCAGTCCCTTCCTTTTAGTCATGATAGCGAGCAATACACTTTTCATAGCCAGTCCCTTCCTTTTAGTCATGATAGCGAGCAATACACTTTTCATAGCCAGTCCCTTCCTTTTAGTCATGATCACCAAATATGCAAAGTTAAAATGATGCTTTCCAGTTATTATAATATCCTTGGTGGTGATAACAAGGACCAAAACAAGTCAACTTAATGTTAACCCATACACAGTACCAGGGACGTCCTTTTCATCATCTTCTGGCAACTATTAGACGATTTCATTCAGCTTAGGAAGGACCTCTAGCAATAATGAGACTTCAAACTATCTCAACCAACCCTTTTAAGGAGAGGTATTTAGTTTGTTCCCTAGGCCTCCATCAAGCTTAAAATTACACCCCCTTGAGTCCCTTTCAAGATAAATTTGTACATTTTTCGGTAGAAAAATGTTCCGGCCGAAGGCCGGTTCCTCTTAAATTACAGGCTCGCTATCGCTCGCCAGGATAAAATTGACACCTGAATGGCACGAAAGGTCTTAATATGGGGTGAAAGTTCTTAAAATCGCTAAACTAATGGGGCAAATGTTTTATAATATCAAAAGCAATGGGGCTAAACATGAGGGAGAAAGGGGTCTAGAAAATAATCCCTCAAGTGGAGATCTCCCCTAAAGCTAAGGAAGGATCTCTAGCAATAATGAGACTTCAAACTATCTCAACCAACCCTTTTAACTACCACAGATCTGTCCTAAGCTGCATAATATCGTCTAAATATTGCTAGCATAAAAGATAACACACGTCGCTGGTACTCAAAGGGTTAATATTATTGTATTACTCCTCACAATAGTGTCTTGGTTTGGTAACCTACTAACCAGATTTTCTGACAAAACTCTGAATTATATGTAGTTGCACTCACCCAGTCAAACTTCTCTCTCTCTCTCTCTTTGCTATCCTTTCCTTCCACTTTGGGTTGCTATCTCTATTAGGATTAAGTCCTGGCCACCTCGCAGGGATCGTAAGATCTGTGTGGCCAGTGTATCTATGTAAATATATGTAAATCTCTCTCTCTCTCTGCAAGTTGTTGTCTTGCTTTCCTGTGAATGAGGATTATCTTGGCATCTTATCTCAAGAGACTATTGATGTTATAATTAGAAAAATGTGCCTCTGTTGCACATGGCCGAAAGATTGATGTGTTGTGCCCTTTGTAGCTGAAGTATTGTATCGAAAGATTGATGTGTTGTGCCCTTTGTAGCTGAAGTATTGTATCGAAAGATTGATGTGTTGTGCCCTTTGATTGATGTGTTGTGCCCTTTGATTGATGTGTTGTGCCCTTTGATTGATGTGTTGTGCCCTTTGATTGATGTGTTGTGCCCTTTGTAGCTGAAGTATTGTATCGAAATGCAAAATTGTTTCCAAGCATCCACTTTGTTGGACGGCAAATAAAGGTTATTCCCCCAAAGTCAAGTCTGTCATTGAGCCCACCAACCGACCCTCCCCAGTGCCTTACCACCCACAGATAACCAAGGCCAAGAAGAGGCACTGGTTTATATACCATACATACCCCCCCCCCCTCTCTCTCTCTCTCTCATCTCCCTCTCTCCCTCTCCCTCTCTCTAGGGAATGGTTGTTTTTTCTGGACCCCCTTCTCCCTAGTTTGATATTTTCCAGGTGAACGTGAATGCCTATCTCGCCATCTTGATTACTCGGCTATTACCAAGATACTGTACCGAAGTATATTGATTATTATAGGAAAACTTGGCAATACTAGGACACAGAGACAGCCGTATCCTAATATTCCATTAAGAATCTAGAAATCAGATGGTAAGGGATTCAATTGATCATATGCTAGAACATATTGAATTAAGTTATAGTCACATCGCTGGAATATTAATATCTGTGTGGCCAGTGTATCGATGTAAGTACATGTAAATATACAATATTATAACTTGATGGATGAACCTTGTTTCTTTATTTTCATGTTCTTCTAATCAATAGTGCCAACTGATTTTATAATTAAATCCGGATTGCCTAGCAGAGACCACATGGTTTAGGTTGTCCATGTAACTCTCTCTCTCTCACACACACACACACACACACATTCTCTCTTTCCGGATTGCCTCGCAGATACCACATGGTTTAGGTTGTCCATGTAACACACACACACACACACATTCTATCTTTCTCTGTGGCTTACCAAACTCCAGATATACCAACACTAAAAGCCTAGGCAGTGGTTTATACGCAGGCACACACCCCGTCTACTGTATCGCTCTTTCACTTTAACCCCTTCTGTACCGGCGACGTCATATTAACCCTTTCACGCATTTATGACGCAGAGGTTGCCAGATTAGCAATAAAAAATAGAGTTCTCTCACTCTTATAATTACCTCTCCAAAATTAGTTTTCTGCCCACAGCTAACTCAAAGACAACTGCAGAGGTTGAAGTAACTAAACTAAAGGTTTCTAAATACCCCTGATGGTAACAAAGGCTTTAAAGTATCCCCAATAGGCTCAACACAGCTAACTCAAAGACAACTGCAGAGGTTGAAGTAACTAAACTAAAGGTTTCTAAATACCCCCGATGGTAACAAAGGCTTTAAAGTATCCCCAATAGGCTCAAAATCGCGTCATATGTCGGAGAGGGTTAAGTATATTCTTGCTATATTTAGAAGAGTTTGTGGAGTTTAAGAAGGATCTGTGGTAGTATAAAGGGTTAATAGAGATAGTACGAAGCCTGTTAATTGCTGGAGCCCGTTGGATTAGAAGGAGAGAGAGAGAGTGTGAGAGCGAGAGAGAGAGTGTGTGTGAGAGAGAGCGAGAGAGAGAGAGTGTGTGAGAGAGAGAGAGAGAATGAGAGTGTGAGAGAGAATACCTTACCAAACTCCCAACTAAAAGCCCCGGTTTAAACACAGGCACACACACCCCGTCTACTTTATCTCGCAGTGTTTAATACGGGGTTAGATGAGAGAGAGAGAGAGAGAGAGAGAGTGTGAGAGTTAGAGAGAGAATACCTTACCAAACTCCCAACTAAAAGCCCCGGTTTAAACACAGGCACACACACCCCGTCTACTTTATCTCGCAGTGTTTAATACGAGGTTAGATGAGAGAGAGAGAGAGTGAGAGTGAGAGAGAGAGAGAGAGTGAGAGTGAGAGAGAGAATACCTTACCAAACTCCCAACTAAAAGCCCCGGTTTAAACACAGACACACACACCCCGTCTACTTTATCTCGCAGTGTTTAATACGGGGTTAGATGAGAGAGAGAGAGAGAGAGAGAGAGAGAGAGAGAGAGAGAGAGAGAGAGAGAGAGAGAGAGAGAGAGAGAGAGAGAGAGAGAGAGAGAGAGAGAGAGAATACCTTACCAAACTCCCAACTAAAAGCCCCGGTTTAAAGGGGGTGACCTGTTTTTGTTCTGTCCTTTTCTATCTTTCTCTGGCTTGTATCCATTTGGCCCCATTCAGCCTACTGTTTTAAGACGTTTATCCCCATCCAGGTGTCAATTTTTTACTGGTGAGCGGTAGCGAGCCAGCATATTATTTATTTTTGTTTGACAGCAGGCTAAATTTGTACATTTTTCGATAGAAAAATGTCTCTGGGGAAGCCAGATTTCATCATATAATGCTGGCTCGCTATCGCTCGCCAGGAAGAAATCGACACCTAGATGGGGATAAACGTCTTAAAATAGTTGGCTGAATGGGGCCGAATGGATAGAAGTCAGAGAAAGAGAGAAAAGGACAGAAATAACCAAAAAGCAGGTCACCCCCCTTAAACACAGGCACACACTTTACACACACACACAGTCCACTTTACACACACAGTCCACTTTACACACAGTCCACTTTACACACACAGTCCACTTTACACACACATAGTCCACTTTACACACAGTCCACTTTATACACACAGTCCACTTTACACACACAGTCCACTTTACACACACACAGTCCACTTTACACACACCGTCCACTTTACACACACACACAGTCCACTTTACACACACAGTCCACTTTACACACACCGTCCACTTTACACACACACAGTCCACTTTACACACACACAGTCCACTTTACACACACAGTCCACTTTACACACACCGTCCACTTTACACACACCGTCCACTTTACACACACCGTCCACTTTACACACACAGTCCACTTTACACACACCGTCCACTTTACACACACCGTCCACTTTACACACACACACAGTCCACTTTACACACACACAGTCCACTTTACACACACACAGTCCACTTTACACACATCGTCCACTTTACACACACACACAGTCCACTTTACACACACACACAGTCCACTTTACACACCCCGTCCACTTTATCTCGCAGTGTTTAGACCTTCTGATTGTGCCAGGGAGGGTTGGCAAATCTCTCCTCGGATATCGCACTTCTTCCTCGGAGTATATTATAACGCTATGCCTTTGTGTTCTTTGTCTTCCCTTCGTTTGGAGTGGATCTTTGTCTTCCCTTCGTTTGGAGTGGATCTTTGTCTTCCCTTCGTTTGGAGTGGATCTTTGTCTTCCCTTCGTTTGGAGTGGATCTTTGTCTTCCCTTCGTTTGGAGTGGATCTTTGCTTTGTTTTTAAGAGGGGTCACCGTTTTTTTTTTTTTATCTTTCTCTCCTTTTCTCTCTTTTCCTGGCTTGCATCCATTCGGCCCCATTCAGCCAACTGTTTTATGACGTTTATCCCCATCCAGGTGTCGATTTCTTCCTGGCGAGCGATAGCGAGCCAGCATATACTGTATATATATTTTTGTTTTGACAGCAAGCTAAATTTGTAAATTTTTCGATAGAAAAATGTCTCCGACGAAGCCGGATTTCTCCATTTCTTTTAGTCTCGTCTTGGTTTGTGTTATTCAAAGGTACAGTACTTTCGTGAACAAGATTATTATTATTATTATTATTATTATTATTATTATTATTTTTTTCTTTTTTTTTCTTTTTTTTTTTTTTTGGGGGGGGGGAGGGAGGAGGCATAATTATGAATAAAGGCGAACTATTTTGATAACATGATGGAACCACAGACATCAAATCAGTGGGATTCACTAGTTAATGTTCATCAATCTTGCCTATATCGTCGTCAGAAGATGTTCAAGTAATCAGGACCACACACCATCCCTCTCTCTACATACGCCATATTTTGTTCCGCATTATGTTCACACAGCAGACGTTTTTTTGCTTGTTTGACTAGTTTTTTTTATATATTTGTATTTGCACGAGGCTATTTATTTTGTTTGTGTGTCTTTTATTTTGCTATACAATATACTTGTGTTTGTTTGACTATTGCTTCGTCTGTTATACAATATACTTGTGTTTGTTTGACTATTGCTTCGTCTGTTATACAATATACTTGTGTTTGTTTGACTATTGCTTCGTCTTGGTTTGCATTGTTTATCGTGCAAATAATGTTCATATAGTTTTGTTCTTAGCTTGTAGTGGATATTATGTTTCATTTGTGCATTTTTCTAGTGTACCATACATATTTCTAGTGTACCATACATATTTACATTTTTCTAGTGTACCATACATATTTACATTTTTCTAGTGTACCATACATATTTACATTTTTCTAGTGTACCATACATATTTACATTTTCTATACATTAAGGGGAGGTATTTAGTTTCTTCCCTAGAACTCCATCAAGCTTAAAATTACACCCCCTAGACCCCCTTTCAAGATAAATTTGTACATTTTTCGGTAGAAAAATGTCCCGGCCGAAGGCCGGTTCCTCTCAAATGACAGGCTCGCTATCGCTCGCCAGGAAAAAATCGACACCTAAATGGCACGAAAGTTCTTAAAATTGACAGAAATGGGGCGAAAGTTCTTAAAATCGCCAAACTATAGGGGGCGAGCGTCTTCAAATCTAAAAAGCAATGGGGCTAAACATGAGAGAGAAAGGGGTCCAGAAAAAAAATCCCTCAAGTGGAAATCTCCCCTTAACGTTCACTTTGTAGTAGATCTGGTAATGGTTTTAATTGTCTGTTTGTATTGGCTTTCATGTTGTAGTTAATTGGAATTGGAGGTAGGAGTTGCAATGTCATAATCAGCTTTCAATAATTCACCTGTCAGAGAAAAAGGTGCTTCCAAACACAAACACACACACACACACACATACAAAAACTCTCACTCACTCACTCACACACACACACTCACTCACTCACTCACAAACACACACACACACAGGAACCCAACAATGCCCGGAGCCCAGCCATTGACCACTCCCCCAGTCAATAACTCACGGGGAAAATTCGTTCAAAATAATACGGCCGAATATATTATATGCAACGCAGTTCATTTTTTAACATTAACACCTTTATCATTCAACATAGTCTAACCTGCCTTTGCTTAATGACCCAACCAATTACATATCAGTATATAGTAAATGTAACATATATATACTGTATATAGTTTTGTAGATGTTTAGGTGACAATCACCACGGTCGATCTGGGGATCCGCCGCTAATGAGCTCGTCCTGGAATCTTTACGACTCTGAATCTTACGATTCTTTACAGGACTGAACATGCCATTTTTATCGGCAATAGCTCAGAGAAGAGTGTTGAGAGGGGAGAAGGGGTGTTGGAGAGAGAGGAAGGTGTTGGAGTGGCTTTGTTATGTGTGTTTTGTCTGTATACGTCGTCAGGATGTCCCCTGACTGGGTGCAAGCATGTGAAACATGCTAGGACGTACTACCGCACCCACTAAATGTCCGCCGTGGCAGGGATTCGATCCCGGGTCTTTCAGATTCACACGCGAGCGTGCTCACCACTTGACCACGTATGTATATATATATACGTATACGTATGTATATATATATATATATACATACAGTATTTATATATACTGTTTATATCAAGATAAATAATGTAGGTGGGTGGTAGTGTATGGCTGTATGCATAGCGAAAGTAATTATAAGGAACGAGATAATGTCATATACTGTATTCAAATAACCAGAACTAGGTGACATTAAACACACTCGCGTTCGGTCTCCCTCCCCCCCCCCCCCCCCCCCCCCCCCCCCCCCCCCCCCCCCCCCCCCCCCCCGAGACAATAAATGTGTTGGTTATAAAATGTGTTGGTGGAGAAGTGGACAGTGGTGGAGATGAAGCCTTCTGTATTTTCAAGTCCAAGTTAAACACGAGCGGATGTGGTTTGCTGCACACCCATGTTGGTATTAGACATTATTTATCTTTATTATTATTGGGGTTTGGTGAGGGAGATCTGTTCACAATGTACAGTCGCGCTAATAAGTCATGTCTCGGAAACCAAGTATGTTTTGATCAATAAATTGGTATCAACAATATCTAAGCTTCATTTTTTTCATATCGAGTGCATTATACAAACATGTTCTTACACTTACCCACTCTATTCAACATCTGACAGACATTAATACAGCACAGAGCAAGCCAAACGTAATGACAGCTGGGACATGACTTATTAGCGCGACCGTACTGAATATTTGTATGTCAAGCTAACCGTATTGTACGGTGACCGGTCAACTCAACCAGTAGACAATTTCAACCAGTACCAAATCAACCAATACGGTTAGGTTAGTACTATATTTTGGCACTGGTTTGGTTGGTCTGGGTTGATTTGGCACTGGTTGAGAGCTACTGGTTGAAATGGTCTACTGGTTGAGGTGACATGGAACCGTATTGTACCCATTCTCCCTGTACTACTACTACGTCATCACTGTGGTCTGAGTCTTGTCACATTAGTTTATTTGTCTTTGCTTGGTAGGGTTTCCAATTATTTATCTTCCTGTTGTTGTCCAAGTAAAAAAAAAAAAAAAAAAATTGGCACTGTTGGCATTCGACTTTATTTACTACTTTTTGAGCAAGTGAGACCCAGCTAAGATATATTGTTATAACTGTCTTCATCCCTCATTATTCTTCAGATTGCCTGTTACACCAGCATCACATCTCATACTCTAAATTACTATAGTCTATTCGCTGTAAGTAGGCGATAAATCATGACCTCTATCCTCTGTAACGCAAAAAGGGCAAGAACAAATTGGCTGTACATTTTCACATCTATTCCTTGACTGACTCTTCCCAAATGGTAGAAATATTAGCTTGATTACTCTAGTCGTTTTTGAGTTACAGAGGTTAGTAGAGGTCATGATTTCTCGCCAGCATCACTTGTTATGGCAGTACAGGTCTTTTAGTTTGGCATAGTCGTGGTCAGGTACGGTCGCGCTAATAAGTCATTTCCCAGCTGTCATTACGTTTGGCTCGCTCTGTGCTGTATTAATGTCTGTCAGATGTTGAATAGGGCAGGTAAGTGTAGGAACATGGTTGTATATTTCACTCGATATGAAGAAATGAAGCTTAGATATTACTGATACCAATTATTGATTAATATATACTTGGTGCCGAGATATCACTTATTAGCGCGACTGTAAGTATGGACAACTATAGGAGGTGCAATTATGATACACTGTCGCTGCCGCACTATGGATAAAAAACACCATTTGAGGAAGAGCACTTTATTGAACCGGCCGAAGGCCGGTTCAATAAACATTACAGGCTCACTACCGTTCGCCAGGGGAAAAATCGACACCTAAATAGCACGAAAGGTCTAAATATTGACGAAGAAATGGGGCGAAAGGTCTTAAAATCGAATAACTAATGGGGCAAACATCTTAACATCTGAAAACTAATGGGGCTAAGCACGAGGGAGAAGGGAACCAGAAAAACGGCCCATATCCCCTTAAGGTAGGAAGGGAAGGAGAGAGAAAGGGAAAGAGAGGACACCTAGATGCCTTCATTGGTGGTCTTGTCTCGGCCCTTTATCAAGCTCTTAAGGGGAGATTTCCACCTGGAGGATTTTTTTCTGGAAATCATGTTTTAGGGGGGTCCAGAAAAAAATCCTCCAGGTGGAAATCTCCCCTTAAGAGCTTGATAAAGGGCCGAGCCAAGACCACCAATGAAGGCATCTAGGTGTCCTCTCTTTCCCTTTCTCTCTCCTTCCCTTCCTACCTTAAGGAGACATGGGCCGTTTTTCTGGTCCCCTTTCTCCCTCATGTTTAGCCCCATTAGTTTTCAGATGTTAAGATGTTTGCCCCATTAGTTATTCGATTTTAAGACCTTTCGCCCCATTTCTTCGTCAATATTTAGACCTTTCGTGCTATTTAGGTGTCGATTTTTCCCCTGGCGAACGATAGTGAGCCTGTAATGTTTATTGAACCGGCCTTCGGCCGGTTCAATAAAGTGCTCTTCCTCAAATGGTGTTTTTTATCCATGTTTAGCCCCATTGCTTTTGAGATTTTAAGACGTTCGCCCCATTAGTTTGGCGATTTTAAGACCCCTTGCCCCATTTCTGTAAATTTTAAGACCATTCGTGCCATTTAGGTGTCGATTTTTTCCTGGCGAGCGATAGCGAGCCTGTAATTTAAGAGGAACCGGCCTTCGGCCGGGACATTTTTCTACCGAAAAATGTACAAATTTATCTTGAAAGGGGGTCTAGGGGGAGTAATTTTAAGCTTGATGGAAGTCTAGGGAATCAACTAAAAACCTCCCCTTAAGAAATACATATGACCAACATCGAATATTTTAGAGTCAATCTCAGTCACTGTTATGCATACGGGATTACACATAGTATTAGATAAATTAAATGTCCCTAACTGTGCACATACCAGGAGATGTATATATATATATATATATGACAGCAGGAAGGGTCAACAAAGGCGAGGGAAACCAAGACATTACGGGGCAAGTTTTTTAGTTCGTTCGCTAGACTATCATCAAGCTTTAAGGGATGGTATTTAGTTTGTACCCTAGACCTCCATCATAAGCTTAAAAATTACACTCCCTTGACCCCCTTCAAGATAAATTTGTACATTTTTCGGTAGAAAAATGTCCCGTCCGAAGGCCGTTTCCTCTTACATTACAGGCTCGCTATCGCTCGCCAGGATAAAATCGACACCTGAATTGCACGAAAGGTCTTAATATGGGGTGAAAGTTCTTAAAATCGCTAAACTAATGGGGCAAACGTTTTATAATATCAAAAGCAATGGGGCTAAACATGAGGGAGAAAGGGGTCCAGAAAAAAATCCCTCAAGTGGAGATCTCCCCTTAATGTTGCACAGAACATTATATTCAGAAATTAATTTCCAGAGATAAACTTCCATAATTGTGACCTAGGTGCTGTTCAGGAGTATTTATGAGTTGGTGAGCCGGCTGTAAACTATGGCATCCGAGGGGTCATGGCCAAGGAAACTATAGACACCATATAGAGATGGATGTATAGCCGCCACACATAATGTAGACCATCACAGAAATATGTGGAATTATAACATATATATATATATATACCACAGTAGGCATAGGAATAGAGTCAACACTGTACATAATGCCATGCTTTATTTACTTACTAGATATATATATATATACAGTATATATATATATATATATATATATATATATATATATATATATATATATATATACAGCAAATTAAATAATAGCAGTAAAAGAAACAGGCTGTGTGAAGACAAAGATTATATTAGATTCATACTAATATGGAATTAGGAGAGACAATTAAGTAATTTGTATAAGAACGAAATAATGAACATGAAAAGAGAAAGAGACAGGGAGATGGATGGAGAAAGACAAATAAACCGATGAAATCTTACGAGGCGAAAAGAAAAGACATATATAGTAATACAGGGATACATTTGTGTGTGTGTGAGAGAGAGAGAGAGAGAGAGAGAGAGAGAGAGAGAGAGAGAGAGAGAGAGAGAGAGAGAGAGAGAGAGAGGACACAAAACAAAGATGAAGAAAATGTGCAAGACAGCGAAATTCTGAGAAATGCAGCACTTGAAAGAAAATGTAAGCACACACTCCTTCCGTAAAAATGTGGAAATTTGTTAAGAGATCAAGACGAACGTAAAATATAGTGAAGTCTAAAATAATGAGAAAATAAGAGTTAAAATACTTTAGCCCAACAGCCAAAGATGCGACCAGAAATAGTATTATTGTTGATAAAAAGATGGGATGAGTATATATATATATATATATACAGGGTGTTCATAAAGTCTTTGAGTGATTCAATATTTCTTAAAGCAAAACTATTAGAGATAGAATGATGCGTTTTTTTATATTATAACTAATATTATTTCTGGTATTGCAGATTTCATTGAACTGAAGCCGTGTGTTTCCTTAGAGGAGACCATACTCTGAAATATCATCAAATCATGAAAATTCGCAATGTGTGATATGGTTTGCGGAGTCTAAATCAGTGACAAGTATGTGAAGAAATTACAGACATCAATATCATAAAAATACACCATCAGAAAATCATTAGGGCATGGTATAGGGCATTTCTGGACAAGGGAAGTAAGTGTGATTTGCCTCGTAGTGGACGTCCAAGCTTCTCTGAGAAGTCTGTTGATGCCGAGAGGTCAAGTTTTTTTCGTAGTCTAAACAAAAAATCTATTCGTCAAGCATCGACAGAGACGAGAATACGACCTACGACCGTCCATAAGACTTGTGTTCGCTTGTTTTCTATATATACACACACACACACACATATATATATATATATATAAAGAGAAACAGGAGGATAAGGGCAACGACCGTGTTCATCTTGGTAATTATATACTAGGTAACCCCCTCTATATTATATATGTGCCCTGGTAACATAGGTTTTCATTCTGTATTAGGATCGCACCCGCGCCTGACCCCTTAGATGTGTAAGTACTATATACTTGTTAATAGCATAACATTGTATATATTTTAGCTATATTAGGACATTTTATTATTTCGTAGTGTTTTTAATACATTTGTGGTCCACGATTTAACTTATATTAGTTTCTTAATAAAGTAATTTATTTTTAGGACCGGTATCCAAGCCTGATGATGGACCCAGATAGTCCGAAATATTGAATAAAGCTACCAAGATGAACACGGTCGTTGCCCTTATCCTCCTGTTTCTCTTAATAATACGGTACCCTAGCGGCCAACCCACCACTACCACTGTTCTAAATATATATATATATATATATATATACAGGGGAGAGAGAGAGAGAGAGAGAGCTTGTTGAAATGACGTAAACCAGTGGTGCGTCACAGAGGTTCACCCACTTACACACCTCCAGTCACATGCCCCCAACACTCCAGACCTACCCCAGCTTTATAACACTTTCAATACTATGACGCCTTCTCAACACTATTCTGGATAACTGTATGGGATTTTATCGGGGTTAATAGGAATCTGTGGAAGTTATACGGTTAACTGAGATAGTGTGTACCCCATTCGATCTCCAGAGCTCCTTCCCAAGCAGAATAAATTACTCTAATGTTAACCATACACACATATATATATATATATATATATATATATATACAGGGTGATTCAGAATTGCATGCATTACATTGGAGGACGACCTCCTTGGATAATTTCAAACAACAATGTCTCTATGGTAAAATGTAGAATTATACATAGTTTGGCTGATACAGTACATTTACGATGTTGTATTAATGAGGGTGGAAAGTGAACGGAAACCCGCATAGATTTGTGTACACTTTTATTCACAGATCTCTGCAGTGTGTTCCTCTTTGCTACAGGCTAAAGCAAATGTTCAAAGTGGCCCCCATGTGCCTGCAACACACTGTACTCCTGTACTCAAGACGTGTGGAAAATATCCTCGGAAATCTTCGCGGGTCTCCCTTCATTATTATTGCAGGTTTTCTAAGTTTATATATTCTCAAATCAATAAACGATTGATTTTCTCATAACGGGATAATACTATTTACTATACAATAAGAGCATATGACAAGATGATACCTTTATGGCGCACCATCTCATCTTGTTCCCTGATTTCTTATTTATATTCCCATTTATCGAAACTTGGCTTATGATTGTGTTGTGAGGAGACGGAGAATTTCTGTTAATGATAACGATGTAACATACACTGAAGGGCATACCAATATGGCTTTGAAATATGATAACAACTGTAGTACATCCTCAGAAGAAACCCAGTTTTACTACAGAGAGAGGTCTAGTATTACCCCATGTAGTAGAGGTCTAGTATTACCCCATGTAGTAGAGGTCTAGTATTACCCCATGTAGTAGAGGTCTAGTAGAAGTCCCCCATTACCCCATGTAGTAGAGGTCTAGTATTACCCCATGTAGTAGAGGTCTAGTATTACCCCATGTAGTAGAGGTCTAGTATTACCCCATGTAGTAGAGGTCTAGTATTACCCCATGTAGTAGAGGTCTAGTATTACCCCATGTAGTAGAGGTCTAGTATTACCCCATGTAGTAGAGGTCTAGTAGAAGTCCCCCATTACCCCATGTAGTAGAAGTCCCCCATTACCCCATGTAGTCAAAATAGTAGGGCCTTCGACTCCAGCTATAATGTTTGTCTAGAGGTCAGTCGCGCACGCAAAGCTGATAAAGTAATCTATATTCATCTCTCTCTCTCTCTCTCTCTCTCTCTCTCTCTCTCTCTCTCTCTCTCTCTCTCTGACGCACACATTTATAGCTTCTGTATATTTTCCATGTGGCTGTGGTTGGGGCTTGTCCCTATATCAGATTGGGTTAGTGTGTCATAGTTATTTTTCTTCATCAGCTGTCTGCTTCTATTTTGTTTTTTTTAGCGAAACGGAGAGTGAGTCTGCACAGGAAGTAGTTGATGTAATCCACGGGCTACAAACTGTGTATACTTATGTTCATAGGCCCGTGCTACCAATCAGAGTTAATAGTATGGTAATACAATATGTATTATCAAACGTATATGTGGTGCGTAGTTTGTCCTATGAAAGTATAAGGTTACCGCTGGAAAAAATTAAGAGTAAATTTGGAAATAAGTATCATGTGACCGGGAGGTTCACATGCTTTCATTAAAATCATATGAGGGTGTTTGATGTTGCGAGTGAAATTAATTGATTACGATTATTACTAAGTGATTGTTGTTGGGAACAGGTTATATACAGATGTAGAAAGGTTATATACAGGTGTAGAAAGGTTATATACAGGTGTAGAAAGGTTATACACAGGTGTAGAAAGGTTATATACAGGTGTAGAAAGGTTTTATACAGGTGTAGAAAGTGTACATTGCCTGCACCTGTCTTGGGCACAACTGCATTGGGTATTGGTGAGAGGAACAGCATGTGTAAGGAAGGGGCTGGCGTTAGGGGCGCACCATATGTTACATGAAGCAGGGATGGGCAAACAGAGGTGACGTGTAACAGGTGTGGGCGCAAAAGTTGTAGGATGCAGTTCTAAGATGCAACAGGTATAGGTTAAGGGGAGGTATTTAGTTTGATCCCTAGAACTCCATCAAGCTTAAAATTACACCCCCTTGAGTCCCTTTCAAGATAAATTTGTACATTTTTCGATAGAAAAATTTCCCGGCCGAAGGCCGGTTCCTCTTAAATTACAGGCTCGCTATCGCTCGCCAGGATAAAATCGATACCTGATTTGTACGAAAGATCTTAATATGGGGTGAAAGTTCTTAAAATCGCTAAACTAATGGGGCAAACGTTTTATAATATCAAAAGCAATGAGACTAAACATGAGGGAGAAAGAGGTTCAGAAAAAAATCCTCCAGGTGGAAATCTCCCCTTAAATTTGTTGAAGCACAATAGACGCAACTATTCTGTTTGTCTTTGTTTTAGCTGACGGTATATTGAAAAAAACACATTTTGAAAATGGCGTTTTCACTGTATGTTTAACATGTGGGGTTAGTTTTGCTTAGCACAGTGACATTTTCATCCACGGCGGTATATTTCCATGTTCTGATCTTGATTACATGGTTATTATGAATATTGTGTATCGGAATATTTGTTCAATTATGCAAACTAGAATAAGATAGATTGTACACCACTTTGTAACTGTCACCACAAAAAAAAAAAAAAAAAAAAAGTATTGTGTACAGTAGATACGTAGTTTCATATTTTCCATTAAAACGTGATAAATCAGCTGCCAAAGACAAACATTTTCCACCAGGTGAAAACAAATAATAAAGTAGATTAAGAAGAAACTATTAAGGGGAGATATCCACTTGAGGGACTTTTTTCTTGACCCCTTTCTCCCTCATGTCTAGCCCCGTTGCTTTTAAGATTTTAAGACGTTCACCCCATTAGTTTGGCGATTTTAAGAACTTTCACCCCATTTCTGACAATTTAAAGACCTTTCGTGCCACTTAGGTGTCGAATTTTCCCTGGCGAGCGATAGCGAGCCTGTAATTTAAGAGGAACCGGACTTTTTCTACCGAAAAATGTACACATTTATCTTGAAAGGGGGTCAAGGGGGTTTAATTTTAAGTTTGATGGAGGTTAAAGTAATAAACTAAAAACCTCCCCTTAACAATGTCAAGTTATTGTAGGTGTCGAAGATAACAGATGAGGCGTGCAGGTGAAGTGGGCAACAGCAGGGTAATGTTGAGAGGCGAGACTGTATCAGATGTGGAGATAACAGATGAGGCGTGCAGGTGAAGTGGGCAACAGCAGGGTAATGTTGAGAGGCGAGACTGTATCAGATGTGGAGATAACAGATGAGGCGTGCAGGTGAAGTGGGCAACAGCAGGGTAATGTTGAGAGGCGAGGCTGTATCAGATGTGGAGATAACAGATGAGGCGTGCAGGTGAAGTGGGCAACAGCAGGGTAATGTTGAGAGGCGAGACTGTATCAGATGTGGAGATAACAGATGAGGCGTGCAGGTGAAGTGGGCAACAGCAGGGTAATGTTGAGAGGCGAGACTGTATCAGATGTGGAGATAACAGATGAGGCGTGCAGGTGAAGTGGGCAACAGCAGGGTAATGTTGAGAGGCGAGACTGTATCAGATGTGGAGATAACAGATGAGGCGTGCAGGTGAAGTGGGCAACAGCAGGGTAATGTTGAGAGGCGAGGCTGTATCAGATGTGGAGATAACAGATGAGGCGTGCAGGTGAAGTGGGCAACAGCAGGGTAATGTTGAGAGGCGAGACTGTATCAGATGTGGAGATAACAGATGAGGCGTTTAGGTGAAGTGGGCAACAGCAGGGTAATGTTGAGAGGCGAGACTGTATCAGATGTGGAGATAACAGATGAGGCGTGCAGGTGAAGTGGGCAATAGCAGGGTAATGTTGAGAGGCGAGACTGAATGAGATGTGGAGATAACAGATGAGGCGTGCAGGTGAAGTGGGCAACAGCAGGGTAATGTTGAGAGGCGAGACTGTATCAGATATGGAGATAACAGATGAGGCGTGCAGGTGAAGTGGGCAACAGCAGGGTAATGTTGAGAGGCGAGACTGTATGAGATGTGGAGATAACAGATGAGGCGTGCAGGTGAAGTGGGCAACAGCAGGGTAATATTGAGAGGCGAGACTGTATGAGATGTGGAGATTAGCAGGTGTAGGCAGGAGCAGAAGGCAAGTGTGCTGCAGGTGAAGTGGGCAACAGCAGGGTAATATTGAGAGGCGAGACTGTATCAGATGTGGAGATTAGCAGGTGTAGGCAGCAAGAGCAGAAGGCAAGTGTGCTGCAGGTGAAGTGGACAACAGCAGGGTAAAGTTGAGAGGCGAGACTGTATCAGATGTGGAGATTAGCAGGTGTAGGCAGGAGCAGACGGCAAGTGTGCTGCAGGTGAAGTGGGCAACAGCAGGGTAATATTGAGAGGCGAGACTGTATCAGATGTGGAGATTAGCAGGTGTAGGCAGGAGCAGAAGGCAAGTGTGCTGCAGGTGAAGTGGACAACAGCAGGGTAATGTTGAGAGGCGAGACTGTATCAGATGTGGAGATTAGCAGGTGTAGGCAGGAGCAGAAGGCAAGTGTGCTGCAGGTGAAGTGGACAACAGCAGGGTAATGTTGAGAGGCGAGACTGTATCAGATGTGGAGATTAGCAGGTGTAGGCAGGAGCAGAAGGCAAGTGTGCTGCAGGTGAAGTGGGCAACAGCAGGGTAATATTGAGAGGCGAGACTGTATCAGATGTGGAGATTAGCAGGTGTAGGCAGGAGCAGAAGGCAAGTGTGCTGCAGGTGAAGTGGACAACAGCAGGGTAATGTTGAGAGGCGAGACTGTATCAGATGTGGAGATAAGCAGGTGTAGGCAGGAGCAGAAGGCAAGTGTGCTGCAGGTGAAGTGGGCAACAGCAGGGTAATATTGAGAGGCGAGACTGTATCAGATGTGGAGATTAGCAGGTGTAGGCAGGAGCAGAAGGCAAGTGTGCTGCAGGTGAAGTGGACAACAGCAGGGTAATGTTGAGAGGCGAGACTGTATCAGATGTGGAGATTAGCAGGTGTAGGCAGGAGCAGAAGGCAAGTGTGCTGCAGAAGATGAATACAGTACAACAGATGTGCAGTGAAGTAGAAGAAGAGTACAATCGGGTACAAGTGCAGGTGTGAAGTGCAGGGGGAGGGGGGGGGGGAGGGGAGAGAGAGAGAGGGGGGGAGGGGAGTGAGAGAGGAGTGTACCATATTTTAGGTACAGCATCAGACAAG